>LOJH01012073.1:0-22958 GCA_001685095.1 Ellobius talpinus
AAAAAATAATAATGAAACTTTGAGACACTTCCAAAATATCTACTTGGAAAGTAGCTTTATGAGAGACTACAAAAGAAAGGATTCTTTGGTCTGTCATCTTCTCTAAGGAATAGTAGTGTCTCACAAGGCTCTGAGAACTCTGTTAAGAAGAAAACCACTGAACACGACTCAGCTTAGTATTTCCTCAACTTATGTAGAAATAAATAACACTTTAAAAAAAGTTATCTAGGAAGCTGGAGAGATCATACTGCAGTTAAGAGCATTTGTTGCTCTTGCAGAGAACCTGGGTTCAGTTTCCATTACCCACATGGTGGCTCACAACCAATCATAACTCCAGTTCCAGGGTACCCGTTGCCCCTTTCTGACCTTTAGGGGTACTAGGCAAAATGATGCACAGATATACATGCAGGCAAAACATTCATACCCACGAACTAAAATAAACCTAAAAACAAGAATAACAAGACAAAAACAAATGAAACCTATCTAATAACATCCCGTGGAATCTGTTCCAAGAGCAGTGCACGGGCAACAGCTTTCATCACAGCTAAGATGGTCATCATCCCAGAGACGGTGGCAGGTATGTTCCTGCAAAGCTGAATGCAGCCCCGATGACAAAGAGAACACATGCTTCTGTCATTCACTGGTCATTCTCACCGACAACCTTCTTCAACTCCTACACGTGTGACTTCTAAATAACCCCTATCACCACAGAGCATCAACACACCTCAAAGATACAAGTGGTATTACACTGGGCCAAGTTATCCTAGGAGCCAGGAGACAACCTGTTCCAAGTAACAATCATTATGGCTGAGTCTGTGACATGCAAAGGATGTTTTTCATTAAAATATAATAATTTACTTTCATCACTGTTTTTCACCGAAAACATTTCTTGCAAGAGCATTTCTCAGAGACTTCCTTGAAATTAAGTTCCTCTCAGCTGAGGGGCTGGGGATCCAGATGTGTCTCACCAATGCTCTGAGGTGTGATGTTAGGCATTTATCACCAATGTGATAATGTGCAGATGTTTGTGAGTTGTTAAAAAAAAAAAAAAGACAGCTTTGCACTCCTTGAATTTCATTGCCGGAACAGAACCATCCTCTCACACATCCACAATAGTCGTGTTACTACCGTGCGACAGGAAAGGTGGGCTCCCTCATTCCCTGGTCACGACTGTGGTGTGGGCCTATTCCTAACACTCCACTAGCGATTTGAACTGAGTCCCATTGAGGAACAAGGGAAGGATAATTAAAGGGAACTGTGAAACCTGGAGAGGTACTTGAACACATACCCACCTGCCAAACAGATCAGACCACAAAAACAATTCACGGGAAAAGCAAGCTTGGTTCATTATTTTGCTGTATACACCAATTTAAAGGAAAGTATTGCTCCTGTCTACTTTGCCACTGTTTCAAGAACTATGTACTTCAAGGTGAACCCTTGGGTTCCCTAGTGAAGTTTACAGTGATAGGAGATTCTGAGGAAAGGTGACAGCTTTCAACAGTCTGAGTTTCACTTGGGGAAAGCAGCATTAACTGCCCTCACACAGCCAGAAAGCCAAGCAATATTGTCTCTAAGTATGAAACATAAACATTTATAATTGTAGCAGCTTGTATTGAGGTCGCTAAAGCAAGTATCAAGGATGTTCAGCCAATCAAGGGTCAATGTCTAACAAACATTTAGCAACTCACACGAAGTTCACAGTCTTGGGGGAAGTGCAGAATGGATAAAGATGCAGGTCACCTCTAATTTTTGTCCAAGCATTGCTTGTATTCATTTTTTTAAAAAAAAGTCCATTTGACAACAGGCTAGAGTTGAAGGAAATCCCAGTTCATGGTACTTCCAAGGTAAAAATGAAAAATTCTAATAAAACTCACAGCCTTGAGAAGAATTTGAAGTGGCCTATTGCCTTAGCCTTCTCTTATTTTCCTCACGCACCGGGAAGAATTGAAGGACAGACTTTGTGACTTTTGCTCTGGAGGCTAAATTTTATTCTCAGTGGAGACCTTTACTGGAGGCTTGAATACTTTGCTACTTGTTTTATCAGCATGCCCTTGCTTCAGTGAACTGGAGAATTGCAACACACACCTGATGAACAAGGCTACTGGCTGAAGAGGTGTGTGTGTGCACTTGATTTATGCAAACACAAAAACGACTCTGAGCGCAACAATCCAAACTGTCCCTGTTCTTTTCCTTTTTCTTATTTATACAGCTTCAATAACGTTTGCATGAAATTCCGGGTCCATCTTATTTTTTAGTGGTATGTGTCATGTGAATGGAAGGACCGACTACCCATGGCCAGGGCATCATTCAAGAGCAACACACCTTTCCCGATACGCATTATCTCATGGGTGCTTTGTTACTGGCCCCAGTTTCAGAGTCAGGCCTCATAAAGCTGGCTACGTTAAGACCAAAATAATGTCATTTAGTGTCTAGGGGGAGGTTAAGAGGGGGATTAGAGGAAGGCGGGCAGGCAGGGGATATTAAACAAGTCCGTGACTAACAGGGTGTGACAGAAAAGAGTTTCACTCTTTTCAACAGAACAATTCCCCACGGCTGGGCCCATTACTCCACTGTGCCTTTATCGCCTTGGAATTTTTATGGTTATTTTTGATGAATTCACATTTTTGTAAAGCCCCTTTTGAAATCATGCCAGTTTTCAATTTTTAATTAAAGTCGTAAATAATCTTAATTCTGCCTTAAAAGGTTTATTGTTTCTTTCATTTTTTTTATTACTGATGCCAGGAAATATTTCAAATACCAAGTCCTGACGTGAGTGAGCAATTAGAAGCTCTCTAAGGTCTAGTGACAACATTGTACCGTGTAAATATAACACACTGGGATATCGGCATGAGACTTAGCAGCCTGGACAGACTGATTTGGGTTTATCAGCAGCTGCTTCTCTTGGGAATGACACTGCCTCTTTTCTTAAATGAAGAAACTTTCATCATTTTAATTTCATGAATTAACCATCACAGATTGAGAAAAGACTTCGGGAAGTAAACACTGTAAATTGTTACTGGGGGCTCAAAAAAGAAAGTCACCTAAATTTGATTTATCCATTTGCGCAAAACAGGTGGGCACATTAGAGCGAGACTCCTTCACTTTACATCAATCAAAATTAAGGGAGAGCTTCAACGTCTGACACGAGATCATCAGGCTTCTGAAAGCCCTGCCTTTGTTAACTACACTGCCTGCCGACAGTTGCAAGGGCTCTGTAAACACAAACATATCTTAAAGTCTCAGGGTCTACTTTTCTCTGCTGTGCTCTATGAACTTCACACAATACTGTCACTAGCTGGCCAGATCGGCCTTCCAAACCTTCTGAGACAGGAAGTTTCCTATCTCCCAAGTCATTTCATACCTGAGTTTTATGGACTATGTGGTGGGTGTGGGCTTATATGCATATCCATATGTAGGTGGTTACACATGTGTGCACACCTGTGGGGAAAGGCCAGAATCCAGTCTCAAGTATTTTCCTCAGGAGCTGTCCACTTAGCTTTTATGTCCACCTCTCAAGTAGTGAACACACATACACATGCCACCACACACATGTACATGCCACCACATACATGGGCATGCTACCACAGGTGGTTTATCAATACACATATGCACATGCCACCACACACACGGGCATGCCACCACACACGTGCACATGCCACCACACGTGGCTTATCAACACAAATGCACATGCCACCACACACATGGGCATGCCACCACAGGTGGCTTATCAACACATATACACATGCCACCACATGCATGGGCATGTCACCACACACATGCATGCTACCACAGGTGGCTTATCAACACAAACGTACATGCCACCACATGCATGGGCATGCCACCACACGCAGCTTATCAACACAAATGCACATGCCACCACAGATGGCTTATCCCTCAGTGTGAACTCTTGTCCTCACGCTCTCACAGTGAGTACTTCACCAGTGAGCTCTCTCCAGTACCCAAGCTTTGTCTGAACAAACGATCTTCTGTCCATGGCAGAAACGTGTTGGAACTTGGCTCGTTTAGTGTTACATTTGTATTGAGTTGGTTACCTGATTCGTTTAAGGGACTTTATAACAAAATGAAGGGAGTGTTAACCTGTGGCAAGGGTTTCTAGTCACTGGCTTCTAGTCAAAAGTGCGTTTTTTCATACTTCTTCGGGATTGATATGTGCTGCTGGGAAACTCTCTATAGGTTTTCGACACTGCATTTTCTTCTGTCTTGAGGTGCTGCTACTTGAGTGCCAGCTGAGGGCTGATATACAGAAATCCTTAACCACGTCTTCCTTTTGAGAAGGAAAAACACTCAGCTGCAAGGGTTTGACAGATACACTAACTACATACGAAACCAGTCTTGTAAATCAACTCTAATTTTTTCCCTAGAAATATATTTAAATCTCTTTATTTTGGAATACAAATAAATTATCTAGAATCACTTGGCATGGTTTGAATATAACTTGAAGTTAGGAAAGCAAAGGGATTTTCTTTAATGTGAATAAAATTATCAAACTGAAAGAACAGTGCTTTCTCTTAAAATAGAACATGATCATGATTGGATCCTGTAGCAGGATCATCGTCTGTTGACTTTGTCATTGTCTGTATCTTATAAATTCAAGGGAATAAATTATATTAATTTTGGAAAAACCCAGTCTTCTGGGTGAGAGAGGGTTTTCATTCTCAACCTGACAATTCTCTCCCTGCAAGTTGTCCCCAATAAGTGAGGTTTTACTAATAAAACAAGATGAAGGCACCTTCACAGACCTTACTGTCATGGCATGAAATATTATTGTCCCCTATGGAGACAACAATGATGCTCACAGGTGTGGGAACACATGGGGCATTTTTAGATATTGTTAATGGCTTTCATTGTATGAAAATGTGTTTTGACCTCATATAAAGGAAGAGTAGTCTTGATTGCGTGAACATTCTTGAAGCACTAATTGGAAAAGAAAAAAAGGCTAGCTGGATGACCTTTGACATTTATTCTGAATCTGTGACATTATAATACCTGCAGATTTTGAAATCTGCATTAATCCCTCACTGATGTCCAAGTCCATTCAGGTTCAGTACTTTATCCCCTCCGGCCCTGATTTCATACATCGTGCCTATCAACCATGCTCAAGCCAACCACGGGGAATGCTCTCTTCAAATCCTAGGGAGTCACCCAAGTTCTTCATTAGAGCTGAAATTACTTGAGCTGACTGGTAATATTATGAAAAAGTATTTCTCCAGAAAGAGCTTCCAGAAATTTCCATAAAAGCTTTTTGTTATTAACATTTCCTGGAGTTGGTGGCTGACATTAATTTTCTCTGCAAGTTTCCCTAGAAATTTTTACATGACTGTATTAGTTGTGCCAACCACAGCCTTGCTGAGGCCTCAGGGAAGACGTCCCTCCTCAGTATCAAGCATAGGATATCTTCAAAGTGAAAGGGTTCCAATGCCCCACCAAAATGCTGTGACTGCAAGAGTAATTCAAACATGCTTTTCCTGGATGGACAATTCTCTTTGAATCTTACCTTTTTCCTTGCCTGTTGCTCTTTGGAAGAATGCGCTTTCACATGCTTTCTTAGGGAGCTTGGATCAGTGTAGCGTTTTGTACATCCTGGAATTTGACAAGCATAAGGTTTCTGAACGAGAAAGAGAGAAAGAGAGAAAGAGCAAGCTGTGGTTAAATCATAAAGGTAACGGGGTCATGCTTTACTCAGAATGCTCAGAGCATGAACTACTGCCAAATGACAGGTGTCAAACGCAGGATAATACTCATGCATGTTAATTAGGACACCCAGGAATTCTGCGTCATGGGGATGAGAACAGTCAACTTCCAAAATGCCCCATGAAGATGCAATAGCCTTGATTTTGATGATATTAACTTACATTGCAGTGTAACCATAAAATCCCTTGAAGAATTTTTAACATGGAAGTTATACTTACAGTGACTCCCCTGAGAAAATCATTGGTACTGTCAGAAATAGTAAACAGATTCTTTAAGGGTTCAGGTAAAGAAGCTGTAGAAAAGTCCAGAAAAGACTGGGTATGGTTCAGAGGGTACCTGATTCAGAAAGAGGGAAAGAATTAAGAAGGAAAAATTAGTATAAAGTGAGCAAGAAACAGTAGGTCTCAAACAGCAGACACATGAAAACTCAGCCAGAGGAAACAGTCAGTAATATTATTAGTCACAGAGAAGTCAAGGCTGAGTGACATGAATGAGCCCTTAGTGGAGGGACGAGGGTGCAAATTTGCCCCTTCCAATTCGCTGTGCAGCAGAGAGATGGGAAGTATATGGAAATGTGAGGACTATCCCCAAGCACTTGGCATCTAAGATCGAAATGAACGCATGACCTGGGTGGGAGGGGAGGAACAACTCAAATCCGTCCTGACACCAACACCGCATCACCACCTAATACTGACTTATCAAGGGTTGAGAGACAATGACTTTGGCTGCAAGCTAAACCAAAATCTGATGTCTAGTCCAAGAACTTAAAAAAATAAAACCAGGAGTGATTGTATAGACAAGATGAATTAATTATCATTTACTATGGAAAATGAGAGTTGGGCCTGCAAGGGAAAATAAAGAGGAAGATCTGGAATCTTCTCTCGGAAGGATTCTTCTCTGGACGCCTGCTATGCTAAGGACAAGAGCACACCACGGCTGCTCTTACTCTGCCCTGCTCTGTTTTCATGTGCATTTCACTGCCTGATTGAAGGTGGACTTTCTTATTTGTTTGCTGGGAGAAACATTTAGAACTCACTGACATTTTGCCATTTTTCTCATTCCAAGAATAAGACAGAATGATGGTATATCATTTCATTTGAAATGTCCGATTTGAATACTGGATTTGATTACTCTCTGACTGGTCTTGACTTATTTTTGATTGACTGAATAACCTAAGATTATGCTACCAGAATATGCTGGGCATGGGAATCTTTTCTGAGTTCATTCGGCCTTCCTGACCTAGCCTTCCGTACTCTACCTTCACCTCAGAGGAGCAAGAGGCCACAGCATGAGCACATACTTGAGTCTTTGAGCATGACAGGGAACTTGATGGAAGAAGGCTTATGAACACCGGTGTGCTCTAGAAATCTATGCTACTGTAAACAGGCTTGGGAATGCCATCTAATGGTTGATTTCAAATACTCTTGGAGAAAGCTTAATACACACCATTCCTTCCAACTGGCCTTGAGGCTTCCCCACTGTGTATGCCACTTGAGGCCAGGATGCCCAATCAGCTCTCAGGCTCTGATGTGGACGGGAGTGCTAGCCTATCATTTTATCTCTGATTACCCAAGCTTTACATGGCATACTATACTCCATCAAAAGAGGCATTTCATTATTTTCCAGCTGTCCTGAGTAATTCCTTCTCTTATTTAGAGTTAAGATGTTAATGGACATAAGTATTAATAAAAACTTTCAGGGTTATTATAATGAAGTGAATAGTCTTTGTGGGAAAACCAATTTCCTGCGTAAAGAATCTGTTTAGTTGAAAAAGATACCTTTATCCTAAAATCCTGACAGCTTTCGTATATAGAGTGATTAATGGACAGGAACCTAAATTTAAGTTATAAATTCTTCAAGCAGCTGGTTTACTTGGGAAAACAAGCATTTCATTTCTCTATGTTCTTAAAGAGCTTACCAATTTGTTAAAGGAAGTAAACACTTGCATAAGAGACAGTTTGTATCTTAAGGAAAAATGACAATTTTAACAGGTAAAATAGAGAAAATCATTTTCAGCAAAATAAAATGACTGGGTTTGAAGAGATGTTACACTAAGTTCAGTTCATAAAATCATTATCTTATTCAGCTTTATTTAAAAGTTTTTAAATATCTATACATGTTTACTGCTGAAATTACATTATAAAATGTTTTGTCTGATTAGCCAAAATTAGTGCCAAAGAAGGGTATTGTTGAAAAGCAACACATTTCCTCAAGGATGGCTTTGAAACTAGGGAGAAGTGACTAACTGGAACAATTCCTCAAGACAATCTTGTTTTACGAATGGTCACACTTCTATGATGAGTTTCATGACAAACTGGAAAATATATTGGATTGTACCAAGGCCTTTTCAGATACAGCAAAATAGGACATTTAACATAATTTATTTGCATTTTTGGAATGTTGAAAAATTTCAGCACTTTCCATATATTTGTGTAATATTCTATTCAATTGGTCCTGAACAAATCAATTAATTCAATTTGGCTAAAGCAGTAAAGGGTTATCGTTTGCTCAAATTGTGCTGTTTCAGGTATTTACCAGACAAACCATCACATCTATGCATATTAGACAATTCTGTTTAGAGATGTTATATGACACACATAGCTAAAATGACTTCTACAAATCTGACTAATAGAGACTAATATAAAATGTAATAAATATGTCAACTATAACATCAGAAAAATCTTAAATATGTATGAGAAGGTGTGGAGAAATAACAGTATCTTTTCAAAATTCATGCTCTGGTGTAGTTTAATAATAGACATCAGAACGTTAACACTGAGAAAGTACTGTCATGAATACATTATTTGCAAGAACGTGGGATAAGAGATTCGTGATGTGTATAATACATTTATCCCAACAGCTTTGTCAAGTGAAGTGAAATTACACAGCATCTACCTGGCCTCCCATAAAGAAAATGGCATCAAAGCTTGAGAACGCAAAGGAGTGTTATCTACATAATGGGGGAAATAAAAGACAAAAGTTACAGAGAAACAGCATTTGCAAGGAGCAAAATGAAGCAGCATTAAGGGAGTTAAGGGTGTGAAAATAAAATCCCAATTGTTCTCATAAGGTTGATAAAAATTGATGTGTGGCTGCTAACGCAGAAAAAGCATGTATGAAATGAACTTGGGGAGAGATCTGTTCTGTCTTTTCAGATCAATTGCAGGTGAAAATAATAGACGGTTTCTAAAGCACAAGACCAGATTCAGGTTAACAGCACACTGGCTGAGAAGTTAGGTCAGGAGGACAAGACCCGGGGTCAACACATAAACACTGTCATAGGCCTCCCAGTTGCATGACGTCTATTTTGGTACAGCATGATGCATTAATAATTAATTTAATTATCTCTAGTAGCCATTCTGTGGGCTAACATCTACTGCATGATAGACCCTAAAATGCTACAGAGAAGGAACTAAAGAATCCCTTGACCCCAGAAAGTTCTAATATGTAGCATAATTCATAACCACAAAAATAAATATAAAATGTAGCAGCCACACAGGACACCTCTGTGGGGACTTCACTGTGTTCTGCTGTGCTTGGCACTGCCCCTGTGACCTGCAGGCCATAAAGCAAAAGCCTCCACCATCCTACCATCAGAGGGGCCCTTTGGCACGCACAGCTGAGGCTGGAAGGTGGCAAGCCCTTGCCGTCCTTACAGTGTCAAGATGCGTCCTCTGGTGCTTGGCACGGTCACTGGAGTTGCTGAAAGCCTTCTGGCAGCCCGGGTGCTGGCACAGGTATGGCTTCTCCCCCGTGTGACTCCGCAGATGAATCTTGAGGTTCTCAAGTCTTGAAAAGGCCTTCTTGCATCCTTCAAACTGTGCAAAGAAAACAAGTTTTAGTGGTTGAGAAGGACCCCGAATGCCTGAGACGAGGGAAGAAAAACAGCCATTAGTCTGTACTTCGCTAACAGAAAGATGAAATTCAATCCAAACAGTAGCAAATACAGCTAGAAATATCCATATGTTTATGTGAATTGCATCTTTCCCACAGCATATACATGCCATGTTCTATACCAGATTTTGGTCCCAAACTGGTTTCTGTGATTACTTATGTCAGAGACAACTCACTGAAAGCCATCTGGCTCAATCAATAGAAACATGGTAATGTGTATCTTAAAGATTTATTAAAAAAATTAACACACTTTCTATTTCCAAATTGGTCTACATTGAAGCAACTTGGAAGGAAGAAACTTTCAACAACTATTGAAGCAAACAGAAGAAACCAGAGTGATATATGACAGAAAAAGAAGACAGGAGAGGTCTAAGAATATAGGATGAGGAGAGCAAGTACCCCCTAGATCAAGCCAATGAGACACATCCTTAAATATTCGTCCAGCTTTTTCAACTTCCAAATGAGTGGCCAATGTTAACATGCAAGGTGATGTCAAGCTGAGAGAGTTTTTCCAAATGCTTTTTAAAGGGAAATAGGAGACACAGAATTTAACTAGTGCCAAATCATTCCAAATGAAGTAACCATTATTATTATTACTATTATTTTAGAAATTTCACTATCTAGACATGAATAAGAAAAGATAAGAGGTTGGTAATTTTTAAATGCATGTTTGTGTCTGTAGTCTGTTAAGAATACATAGTGGGCTGGGCGGTGGTGGCGCACACCTTTAATCCCAGCACTCGGGAGGCAGAGGCAGGTGGATCTCTGTGAGTTTGAGGCCAGCCTGGTCTACAAGAGCTTGTTTCAAGACAGACTCGAAAGCTACAAAGAAACCTTGTCTCAAACAAACAAAAACAAAAACAAAACATGTTGGGAGTAGCATTAATTTAATAACTTCCACGGGCAAATTATCAGTTAGTATTATAGGGTCTCAATGATGCTAACATTTAAAGTGACAGTAAGGAAATGTGTTGGACAAAGTCTGTAAGTAAAGGATAAAGGTGAGGAGAAGTTATCTTTGGTACAAAGCCCCAGACAATTTATGTGAATTGAACACATTTAATTCCACTAAAGTTCTCATCGGCAAGTCAAGTTAGGGATATGGGAAACAAAAACATGGGATGCTTAGAAGGATTAAATCTTGATGGGTATGCTTTAGAGGAATGGAGGGGGAACAGGACAGATAGACACGCATACAGGGAAGGAGGGCAGGAGAAGAACTCTTTCCATTTGGAACTAGTTGACTTTACTTGGACGCGCTACAAGGATCTTGCACACCACCTTGGTTCCCTCACTGGTGACCACAGATGGTGTAGGGCACCGGCTGTGAAGTTTCGGTGGTTAGAAATCTCGTCACTAAGGATGAACTAAGCAGAAAGAAGAGTCGGCTCTGCCACAACTCCATCCACTTAAGTTGATCACACTCTGCACACTGGAGTATTTTGAGAAATTTATGAAAGTTGCACTTATTTTTGATTGAGAGTTATACATGTCTCACAGACATATGTTGGTTTATTTCGATTTTGATATTTTGCTTAAAATAATTTTCAGTGTTTTCCCGATTTCTATTTCACATAAAGAATAAATTTAGCCCAAATGAAGGGAGAATGCTGACAAAGCTGACGACTTTTTCACAGCCAAGGATACATAATGCCACACTGCTGGGGGAGGGGTGGTTTCACAGCCAAGTGTATATAATGCCACACTGCTGGGGGAGGGGTGGTTTCACAGCCAAGTGTATATAATGCCACACTGCTGGGGGAGGGGCAGTTTCTCAGCCAAGTGTATA
This sequence comes from Ellobius talpinus, assembly GCA_001685095.1. Classification (NCBI taxonomy): domain Eukaryota; kingdom Metazoa; phylum Chordata; class Mammalia; order Rodentia; family Cricetidae; genus Ellobius; species Ellobius talpinus. The sequence goes on from LOJH01012073.1 coordinate 11,396, forward strand.
TAATGCCACACTGCTGGGGGAGGAGGCAGTTCTGGAGTTTATGGGGCCTTATTTCTGCACATTTTCAAATGCATCTCAAGTTTAAGGATCAAAGAGTTCTAATTTAACTCCTAATTCATAGCTAAAAGATCTCTGCCAAGCAAATGTGTCCTTTTAAAGTTCATTCTGAACGAAGAATCAGAGCAAAGTCCTGGAGCCCAGTTTATTTTGCTTGGAATTACCTGGGTGAGCACACTTAGCTCTGAAATGAGCTTGTGGTTTTGGACATGCTGAGCCTGTAGCCTCTTTCGCAGCAAGGCTCTTTTGTAGAGCAGATGCCATTCTGGGGCCAGGTCCAGTGGTACATACCCAGAATTGGGTGGGACACAATCTCTCGTCCCTTCTACAGTCACCTCAAATCTTACAGAGAAAGCTGCACTGTTTTGGCACCGATGAGAAAGTGGAGAACAGTGGTAGCTCGTATAACAGGGTTTCTGTGAATCCAAGATGCGTAAGATACTTCCCCCACACCTATCATAGAATGAGAAACCCAGCTACGTGCTTGGATGGTTCAGACTGTCCGCGTGGTCACATATAAGGTACATGCAGCTAGCAATTCCTCATCCTGTATAGTCAATGCCTATTTAAATGCCTTTTTAGAATTAGAATTGAACTGGTTGCTATTATTGCTATTTGTACAACCAATTAAAAAACAAAAAGCTAACAAACAAAAAAGAAAAAAAAACATGACATTCCAAGTTCCTGTGAGGAACAGAATACCCAAACTTCTTAATGTAGCAAGGCTGAAGGACAACATGGGCATCCAGATAGAATAAGACAGCAAGAAGATAATCTGCAAAATAATGAAACTCTAGATTACATCAGATGTTCCCTCTACAAGAGTGGCCAGCGGACAAAGAGAAGTAGTACGCCGTATCTTCAGGGGAAACAGAGACAGAAGGTATGACTGCCCACACTGAGTAAAAGCTGTCCTTGGAAGGCAGGAGCTCCTAATAGACACCAGCCACTCACGCTCAGCTCACTGCAAACACTCTCTTGAAGAATCTATGGACCCAGGTCTTCACAGCCTTGCAGGCGGCTTGGTACAGGGGCTAACACCAAATGGGTCAGAGCCACTAGAATGGGTTGTCAGGGGATTCTGGAAGAGGAAGAAGATGCCGTTTGATGCTCTAATGGCATCTGGATGGAACCTGAACGTGAACATTGTATAATGAAGAGTTATCATCCTCTATGGGAAGAACCCTGGAATTCAGTGCAAGAACTTCCCCTCCCTGAGGCACTTTCACAAGTCTGGTTAAAGCAAAATGCTTTAAAAATAAGCTAACGAGAGAGAGAGAGAGGAGAGAGAGGAGAGAGAGAGAGAGAGAGAGAGAAAGAGAAAGAGAGAGAGAGAGAGAATTAATAAATCTCGAACAGCTAAGACTGGATTCTTGGAGAGTTTGGGCAAATGGATGCCTTTTAATCCTAAATTTTTTTTCATGACTTTTACATAGCTATTGAAGGTGTTGAACCTTGTATAAATTCCCGGATATAGGGAAATCAGCACGATTAGGGATATTTCCTGAGTTTAATTCATATTAGACATAACTAGAGAACTGCCAACTGGTTGATCTTCATCCTTGCTGTGGTCCAACACTTCATTTCAGGTCCCTTCCTTCCTGGATTGGCTCTGAAGCCATGAATCCAAAGGCTAGTAACTCATAATTGAATCACACATTCTGATCTGCCCTTAACTCAAAAACAGGAAGATGAGAAAAAACAAAGCTACAATCAAACTTAAGAGCTCAAAAGGGAAGAGGAAGGAATAAAATAAGATTTTAAGAAAGGAAAGAACCGCAAACACGCAGGGCAATAATGGGGCTGTGACAGTAGAAATAGGCTCTGGTGTTCACTGAGTATTTAGTTCATGCTAAATAGCTTCTCCTGGCTATTAATTTGATCTAAATGGTATCTGCTCTCTGAACAAACCCTATGAACATGCTCCACTGTAGCTGCCAGGAGGCAAAATGAATAAAATTCAATGTTTATTTAAGCAAAGATGATGAAAGTGAAAGGCAGTATGGGCGGGAGGGCAGGTTATACACTAGTATACCCTGAGCAATGGTACTCAGAGCCATGCTTCCCAGACCAGCATCTGTATCCTCGGGGAACTTGCCTGAAGCATTGATTCTCTGACCCCACCACAGAACCCAAACTCTAGGTATATGGCCCATCTGTGTAAGTGGGAACCAGTGCTCTCAGTGATGCCTAAGTGGGAACCGGTGCTCTCGGAGATGCCTAAGTGGGAACCAGTGCTCTCAGAGATACCCAAATGTGAACCAGTGTTCTCAGAGATGCCTAAGTGGGAACCGGTGCTCTCGGAGATGCCTAAGTGGGAACCAGTGCCCTCGGAGATTCCTAAGTGGGAACCAGTGCCCTCGGAGATGCCTAAGTGGGAACCGGTGCTCTCGGAGATGCCACCTAGGCTGCAGTCATCCTCCATCTCCTTATGCAAACCACATAACAGAAGGAAAGTGGTTTTTAGCATCCACCATTTCTACTTCAGCCTGTCATCTGAATGTGTATAGCAGCACCTATCCTAAGACTGAAAAGGGGTATCACCACTCCAAGGTAGAGAGGAACGTCATCATTCCCAAGGCAACTGAGATAGAATTCCCAGAACGCCAATCTCTCATTAGATATTCTTCAAACTACAGCTTCCAAAGATGCCACCAGGTAGATGTCTGCTTCCACACTAGGTGTGCCCACCAGCTCTCACCATCGCTGTCTGGCCAGTGAACTATTAGATTCTCAGAGAGAGAACTTGAAATCTCATGGGCTTTGGAAATACTTCATGGCATGAAGCCTCAACTCCAAGTAAAACCTCTCCAATGCTGGTTTTAAGTAACAAACTTTAATTAGACATTTTCAAGTTCCTACAAACCGAAAGAACCTTAGATTGCATCACTTTGCTAATTTAGAAAATTATCTCATATTTAAAGAATCAGACTGGACTGCAATCATCATCAATATATATTGGCTTGATTACGGATTGTTGACATTCAGTAACATTTGAAATATTACTTTCTCTTTCTATTAGAAGCTTTTGTGTAAGGTTCTAGAAATGAAAGGCTCATTAGACACCATTAAAATGGGATTTATTCCATATGTGTAACCAATAATCACGTTGAATATTATCCCCTCCTCTAATCAGCTACTTGGAGTGCCAAGAAGTACAAGTTTGTATTGAGAGCAGTAATAAAAGCAAACCTTCTTGATGAGGTTTCTATACCATTGCTAATATCAACACAAACCAAATAGAAAGGAGTTTATGATGCTAGACAGGCTTTTTAAAAATATACATTTGATTTTAATTATCACTTGGTGTTTATGACCCTGGGAGGGTATGTGCTTTTACAGTTCCACCAGTCAAGACCAATTAATCCCATTAGTGTTGGCTGCCACCGTGATATGCAGTAAGAACTGGTCAATGAATTAGGTGCTAGTTTCTATCTCAACATGCCACCTGAAACACTAGAGATGAGAAGCTTCCATGGAAATGTCAGCAAATATTTCTGATACCCTGACTACAGCCCAGGCAACTTCCAGAGTAAGTCTAGGGGGACAAGTCCCTTTTGATTTCCTCTGTGACTCTAAAACAGTGAGCCCAGCAAAGTGAAAAGGTCCAGTTTACACAGCTGAGAAGCAGCAAGAACGCTGACGAATACGCTCAGCTGACATCTGCTTCTGTAAGTTTCCTTCCAGAGAATCTTCTCAACTTTTTGTTCATGTGAGTCACATGGAAGTCTCAAGATGCATGTTCCAATGCCTTGGGCCTTCCAGAGGAAGAGTGAGACCCTGGGGTTCTGTCTCCCAGGTAATGCCAATAGATGTTCAATGCTCTTAGAGATTATAATTGGAGATGCAAGTGTCTGGGATCCTTCATGAACCCTATCATCAAAGTATAGTCTACAGAAAGTGTTAGAAAGAGACTGTGTCTTGTTCACCAAGAGACACTTGGTTCTTCTGCTTCAGACCAGTGAATGTCCAAAGAAGACAGAGGACACGTTCTGCATATTCTCACTCACATTTACAGCTCGGTCACCCTCTTGTCCCCAGCTCTGTATTCACAGGTGTCTGTGTTACCTTCAGCTGCTAAAAGGAAAAATGTGACTTGACATTCTGTACAGAGCAACAGTGGCCTTGTTGGAAAAAATCACTGGAAGTCACCATTAAAATTGTCTTTGGTTCAAGGCTACTCAGGCAAGGCTTCCAGAGGCTCCTGGCATCTACGGAGATCTGCTCTTAGCTGTCCATGGCAACCCTTTAGATCTGACTAAGAGCAGCAGCAGAAGGTGAAAAGCAGCTATGGCATTTGGCCTCAGTGAGTCCCCGATTCAGCGTGTGCCTGCCACTCATCCAGCATTCCTAAGTAGCCTATGGTTCTCATTTATGGAGACTTTCTGGAACTATTAAAAATCTTGCAGAATTAATATAAAACCCATTCAGTAATGTTTTCCGAAACAGTACTAGATTCCAGTCATTGTTCCTTCCTTGTTATTCTGGTGTGCAAAATGAATCTATTAACCAGCTCATAAATTCCTTCCTGGCTTGTTGCACTTCTTATTTTTTGATTACTAAGAAATCTGCATAAAACAAAGGTCACCTACATGAGCATATGTGTATGATTTTTATTGGTTTAAGGTGACTCACTGCCTTTGACCATTTTGGACCATGCATAACAGTTGATGTTAAAGAGGGTGTCCTAAACGAGGCAGCAAAAGAAATTAAATGAAGCTGGGAAAATGACTCTTGAGAGTCCACGTGAAAATGTGGGGAAAAATATGTCACTTCTGTGCCAACAACTGAACCATATTGGATTTTTATGGAAATTATCATGTCTGGTTTATAACAATTGAAAGGAACTGGGGTCAAACGGAACCTCATCACAAGCATTATATACACAGCTACAAAAGGAGTCTGGCAAAGTGGAAGAAACACAGCTATGTAAGATGTATGATGCAGCCCTTCCCAGCTCCTCACCAAATAAAAGCACACACACAAACACATATAAACTCACACATACATGTGTATATGTATGTCTGTATGTATGTATTTATGTTGTAACAATACAATGTAATAAAATTATAACTTCAAATTACTACTTCTTTGACCAAGTAAACAATGAAAACCTGGTTGTGTGGAGATTCCGTTATTTATTTACTGGCACCAACTCGATGCAATCTGTGACTGTTCACAAGAGCATATATTCTTCAGGGAATGACAAGACCACAATAAATGCACTTTGAATATATGCCAGGATAACACATATATTTATGAGTATTATAATTATTTGTGTATAAATGTATTTAAAAAGCAATTATTTAATTTTCTAGGCAGGCAACGCCAAGTACCATATAGCTAGGTGTAATTTTTACCCTTGATGGATGCACATTCAAACACTAATAACACAAAAATGATGTTTACACCCCCTCCATGCTCCCAGGTTTTCCTTATTTCAGGCAATCACAGACACCACTATTTGCTTGAAATCCAGTCTCCCGACATGGCAGTGATACATGAATTTGTGATACTTAGTATGTGTTGAAGACTCCATTTAGTCTGTTCCTTACACATGTTGCATGCAAGCACAAGACTTTGAAATACATACGAAGCAAACAAATAAAAGCAACATTCAAACACTTCGCAACTCTATGGTATGGACATTTTCAAACTTCAACATATAAGTCAATGGTGACCAATTACTGTGGCCCTACAATCAGTAGTGACCAACTCCCCACTCCCCAAATGGGCTTGCTGTTGCCGGGCTTCTGAACATCCAGCATTTTCCTAGGCTCTGTGGATGACACAGGGAAACAGCAGGCTCAATCCTACCCTACATTTGTGTTCCTAGTACATCCCATGGGATTGCCACAGCCCAGCCAGCTTCAACACGTTCATGGGATTTTCTGTGTACCAAAGAGCAGTGGTGAACAATGGGGATATATTTTAGGCAATACATTTTATATGTTCTCTGAGAGTTCTGCCTCAGAAATACATTTCAATATTTAGAAGGCAAAGACAGACTGATGAAGTAAGAAAGAAATAAGCAAAGGTGTTTTTAAAAAAAAACACAAAAAACAAAAAAAACCCAAAAAACCAAAATCATGAGCTAGAGAGACTGCAGGTCAAAGAAGGAAAGAGGGGTCGGGAGACCTAAACCTTACCACTTTGTCACAGGGCCTTTTCCCTCTTCCCTGCGCCCCACAATCCTCTGGCTCTAGTGCACTCCCCTAATTAACCAAGTTTCTTTTTTTCTGCATGCTTTTACCCCTGCATCGCCCTCTGCTGGTCACAGTGCGGAGCCTCCTCCTTTGTGAGGCTCTCCCTAGGTTTTAAGCAGGATACGCTGGATCTGCCCCCCAGGTACCTACCACCTGGCTTATTCCCAGAGCACGCAGAAGCAGGCTAACTGGATTGTTCCTTTCCCTCACTGGCTGTGAGCTTTATGAGGACAAGGGACCGAGTCTTACTAATCTTTTTATTGCCGGCAAGGTACGGTGCTTATACTCAAAGTGATCATACATGATTTGCTAAATAAATGTTAAATGAAATGGAGAGAATGAACCCTTGGTAAGAAAGCATATTGATTTCCTAGACTTCCTTGTGTGGTGAATTCATTAGGACCTTTTTTAATTAGGGAGAGCCAGTTACCGCTTGAGATGACATCAAACAGCTAACCTATTAAAAGCTGTAAAATGCATTTATGGGATTTAAATATTAGATGTTAATGTCCTGTAAAACTACTGCAAAATGTATATTTAGTTAAACTAATATCTATCTATGTGGAGAAAATACTAATTACAACATAGGGTTCTATTTGAGTGCATGCGTGTGTGCTGGATTAGCTCCTTTATTGATGTTTTCAGAAATTTTCAGCAATACTGGTAGAGTCAATGGACTATTTTCCTACCACACCCTTTCCCAAATTTGAGCTAAGCATATACTAACACATTGGAAACATGTTGTTATCAATAATAATTCAAGGCATATAAATGTGTGCCTTCCTCGTGCATAAAGGAAAAGAAACTGTTTTAAATTGCCCTTTTAAAACTGAGCTAATATGCTCAGCAATATGCCAGGAAACAGCCTCTCATCAGAGTTTCTCATGAAGAAAAATAACTTTAGAACTTTGCCCTGAATTGCCCTGAGTCAAGAATCCCCAATGGAAAGGTCCAACAATTTCCCATGCTGTCAACCACCCTACAGTCAACCTCTCTAAATGGAAGACAGCAGTTCAGACCCTAGGTCACAGGTTTTAACCATGTAATAGCTGGGGACTCTGTGTTCGGAGTACAGTGTTTTGTCATTAAAGCCTCCTTGCCAAATTTCCCATTGGCAATGGACCTGGCTACCCAGTAATTAATAGTCTTTGATTGTAATGATGAGACATGTCACTGCTTGCCTTCAGCTTCATTAAGAATTGGCATGCTTGGTTTAACAGCGCTAAGCAATACATTTATTTACTACGGTGTTTCCCAAAATGATTGCTGAATTCTGTCATCTCTTGACTGAGAAACTGTCTGCGGGTTCATACAGAATGTATGCTAACATACATTCAGCAATACAAGCCTCTGAGACAAATTGTTGAAGCCAATTTGCTTATCATATAGGCACAAAGGTGCAAAATATGTGCGTATGTACTTGTGGATACAGCCATGGCACATGCTGAAACACTTGCACACACATATTCCACACAGACTCTACAATAGATGTGCATGTGTGTATATGTGTGTGTGTGCTCTCGTGCACGTGCGTATGTTCACACGTGTGCTGTGTTTAAGATCTGTGTGCAGGGGTGTAGAAGCAAGCAGGAAATTGCCAAGAGAGAAGAGGAAATTCACACAAGAAGAGAAGAGAATAATTTACCATAAATTGGCCCACACTGAGTGTATTCCAAAAAACAGAGTGCAATATGCCAAATTTTTAATGGCTCTTGCTATTCTAGATCTGGCCCTGACGAGCTTTGGAAGAAGTGCAAGTGGGCAGGAAAGATGGAATTAAAAAACTATGTCTTAAGTATTTTCACTTTCAAATGCAGAACCTCCAGCACATGATGGGGGTGGGAAGGACAGAGTGGCACGGAAGTCTTTCTGACTTTGCTTTTCTATAGAGTCATCGATTTCCATTATGTATTGCTTAAACAGAAATTCCCTAGCTCTTGCTAAAAACCACCTACAGCTAGTCACTTAAGCAGAAGCAGACATGGAGAGGATGGCCTCAGAACCCTGCCTTGGTCCTGGTAGCTTGACAAAGGGAAAACCTCAGAGTCATGTCCCCTGCAGCTCCATAGCCCTAGAACTGAGCACCCTTGCGACAGTTCAGACTGGTCCATGGAAACCACCCACTTGGTTGCCTCACAGTGTGTGCCCCTAGTCCCTTTTCATTCAAGGCTGAGTGGTTCCATGCAGGCCTGACTGGCACATGACAAACAGAAAAACCCTTCATGGTTCCCACCTGCTGTACCTCCTCCTTCTGATTTTAAATGACTCTAGGTCCCCATCCTGTATCTGAAGCTTCTCTTCTTGGTCATAGAGGGAATTGCTGTCACATCCTGTCCCTTCCAGCCATGTGCCTTGATGTATTAATGTGTAAAAAAACAAACAAAATAACAAAAACTATCAGTAAATCTATGAACTCCTTTCCTGACCTCTGAGATATTAAGACAGTGTTATGCATGCAACAAACTTTGAGCCCTACAATTCTAAGGGGGAGGGGGGAGGGAAAGGACCTCAGTCCTCTTGGCTATGGCACTTACATGAAACTGACTCCTTTTACCATGAGAGATTCTACCCCAGTTTGTCAAGTCTGAGGAGGATGTGGACACCCCATCACTTCTGATGCTTTAGGTTCGGTGAGACGATGCAGTTGATTGCTGCTGAATGCCACCCTTGCTTCTCGTTCTCCAAAAACATAAAAGGAATAAGATCAATTGCTTTCAAGCTATTTTTCCTCTGCTATTGTAGCTCATTGCCAGACTTAACTGTGACCTTTCCCCAGTAATGCTGGCAAGAAAATTCTTAACATATAAACTCACAGTCGATGCTCCCTGTGCAGCATCATCGTCTGTTATGTACCTAAACTATCTAGTACTTACTGTATTTAATAAGTTAGGGGGTGTATTAGTTACTTTTTTGTTGCTGTGACAAAACACTATGAGCAAAAATAACTTAGAACAGAGAGCTTATTTTGGCTAATGGTGCTAAAGAAGGCATCCATAACGGTAGGGAAGGCACAGCAACAAATGGCTGGAGCAGGAAACTGGCCAACCACACTTGCATCCAAAAGCAGGAAGAATGAGAGTGGACAGAAGTGAAACAAAGCTCTAAACTTTCAAAGCCTGCCTCTACTAATGTACTTCTGCCAGCAAATCTACACTTCCCAACAGGTCCACCATCTCCTCTGAACAGTGCTACCACCAGGAAACCAAGGGTTCAAATACATAGGCCTTTGGAGACAGTGTTCATTTAAACCACTGCAGGAGGACATAGGCTAGAGATGCAGTTAACTTGCCCAAGTGATCCAGCTGGTAGACGGCAGGGCACCAAGGAGAATCATGACCTCTGACTGCAATATTCCCTCCAAAGGGAATGCAAATTCTGGAGGGGAGGGCAATATAAAATACAACTGGGAGCTCTAATAGCCAGCTCCATTTTTTCTGGTTCTTTTTTCTTTGCACAATGAAAGTATCAGGAATTTAAATTCAAAAGGTCTAGCTCTCCTAAATTATACCAAGTACCCTTACCAAAGTCTACACACAGAGTTAAGCCATCAGCTACGACTAGAAAGTACCATGAGCCATATGTTCTTGGCATGATCTTTCTTTTAACTAACTATAGTTCTCAAATTTGGGGAAAATATGTGGTGTGCATCTGTGAGCCACTCAGAAACACTGGCTGCTAAGAAGCAAACGCGAAGTGAGACCTGGGATGAAAGAATCAACAAGATGATTGTAGAAGGACTTAAGGTTGGACACTCAGCCAATGAAAGAACTTATATATAGCATAAACACTTATTGCTCTAAAAAATCAATCAATAAATAAAAATAGTGGGTCTTGAGATTACTAACAATTCATCCATAGTGGCAAAATTTGACCTTTCTTCACCAACATATACTGTAAAATAAACTTTACACGGAGAAAGGAAAGGTGTTTTAAACACTGTCATAGTCTATCAGGAGCCGAAGACATGTTCTTTTATTTTAATTGTCAGGGAGATCCACCTATATATTTGCTGCAGTACTTCTCATTCCACTTGAGCCAAAGTCAGCTTCTTGAAAAGCAAATGCGGTTCCTGTTACTGTTTCCACTGTTGGGCACAAGAGGCACGTGTGTATGGCATTCTAATCCTCATGGCTATCACAACTAACACTGGCATAGAGCGCCCCGAGTCCCTGCAGCTCCAGGCCCATCATCTATTCAATGTCTCTTCTCCAAGGTTTCCACAGTACATCAGAGGACATAATATAAACCTCAGCAAGAACTTGTCCCCACCTTGGCTTCTCACTCCCAGAAAAGCACCCCGGATGCTCTTTCTCCTGCCCATCCACCTTTCCTTTCAAATCCTCAAGATTCTCACATGTATGAATACCCACCATTTATGTCAACTGCTGGAGTTTTGCACCACCCACCTCCTCCAGTCTACAGCAGTGTTCTCTTTCTTGCTGCCTTGACCCATTTACTTGATTATCTGCCATGTTACTGCTGAAGCAATTTCAGGAAAATTTTTTAAAAAAAAAAACCCAATGAGGTTCTCTTCTATGTGAAATTCTCCAGAGGTTTCTTGAAGCTAGATCCCTTAAACCTTGCCATGGTGCATGAGGTCCTTCCTGATACCCCTCGTCTTTCTCCAGGAGCACCTACATCACCCCTGATGTGAAAAGTCCCTCTGTAGGCTATGATTATGTTCTTTTGCCATTGATTTAAAAAAAAAAGCTGCTTTGGCCTATGGCAAAACAGAATATAGCTAGGTGGGAAATCCAAAAAGAGATATGGGGAGAAAGGAGGTGGAGTCAGAAAGATGCCAACAGCTGCCAGGGAAGCAAGATGTGAGGTAACAAACAAGCCATGAGCCTCATGGTAAAATACAGAATAACAGAATGGGTTAATTTAGTTGTAAGAGCTAGTTAACAATAAGCCTGAGCCATCAGCCAAACTTTTATAATCAATATGAGTCTCTGAGTGTTTATTTGAAAACTAGTGGGAAAGAGAGAAACCTCCAGATACACATCTTCACCTCTCTTATTCCCCCAGACATAGCTTCTCATAGGCACATGGCTCTTTGGGGCATTTGCACAAGCTGTTTCCTTCCTTTACTGGGAAAAATGGTTTCCTCCTATTTGGCTGGTTAAATCCCATGCATCTTTTAGATCTTAGCTGAAATACTTCTTTTATTTAAAAAAAAGGATTCTTTGTCTCCACGGTCAAATTTAGTCACCCACACATATACACTTATAAGATCCTCATGGACAGGCTGGAGAGATGACTCAGAGGTTAAGAGCACTGACTGCTCTTCCAGAGGTCCT
>LOJH01012074.1:0-10348 GCA_001685095.1 Ellobius talpinus
AAAGAAAGAAAGAAAGAAAGAAAGAAAGAAAGAAAGAAAGAAAGAAAGAGACAAGCTCTCCTGAGTAAATTTGGAGCATGGGGACCTTTGGAGAAGGTAGAAGGGTGAGGAAGTGAGAGAAATGGAGAAAAATATATGGCTCAATAAAAACAATAAAAAATTAAGAAAAAAGAAACCCCTTTCTCTGATCAAAAGTGCTCAATCTGAAAAGCATATATAAACAGGATGTATACCAGCCCGTGATGCCTAATTTAAAATGTCAACTTAATCAGAACAAATGAGACCCGGAGATTATCACAGCATATGTCTGAAGGTATATATGATGGCATTTCTAAGAGAGGACTAGATCATAAGATGTAACTGGAGGTTTCATTCCCACCCACCAGTTCCCAAACAAACACTCAGAGGCTTAATTACACATTGATTGGCCTATTAGCTCAGTCTTATTATTAACTAACTTTTACAACTTAAATTAACCCATTTCTAGTATTCTATATTTTACCAAGAGACTTGTGGCTTGTTACCTCACATCTTGCTTCTCTGGTGGCAGCCGGTGTCTCCCTCGACTCTGCCTTCTTTTTCCCTTTATCTTTGCTTGGATTTTCTGCCTGGCTCTATTCTGCCTGGATGTTGGCCAAATCAGCTTCTTTATTAGACAATGGTAATAAAACATATTCACAGCATACAGAATGGCATCCCACATCAATAAAGGCTCTGTCCTAATGTATGAATGACTGTGATGGATTCATAATATGATAGTGTTGAGGCTGGGGAGATGGCTTATTCAGTACAGTGCTTGATGTGCAAGCATCACAACCTGAGTTTGCTCTCTCAGAACCCATATTACAAAGAAAAGAATAAGGAAGAGGAAGATGAGGAGGAGAAAGAAAAGCCTGGTGATGTACATCTATAATCCCTGTAGAAAGGGAACTGGAGGATCTAAGGGTTTGCAAGCCAGCCATTCTACTGAGCCATCAAGCTCCACGTTTGAAGAGAGATCCTGCCTCAAAAAAATATGATGAAGAATGATTAAGGAATACATTGTATGTTGACTTATGTTCTGCTCCACATAATAAATGATATGGCAGGATTATTAGAAGGTGGTGAGAGAAAGTAGGTGGGGCCTCATTAGAAAAGTAGGTCACTGGGGACATGTCTTTGGGGCTATTTCTTGTCCTGATCACTTCTGATGTCATGTTCTTCTCTCTACTTCTTGGCCTCCATACTGTAAACGTCTCTCCTCAATCCATACATTGCCCCCGCTATGATTTTTCTGCCCAAGGGTACAGAGGCAAATGAACACAGCTAGAGCCCCCTGAATTCGTGAGGCAAAATAAATCCTTCCATCTTTTAAAAGCTGTTTATGGGCCAACGAAATGGTGCAGTGGTGCCTGCTGCCAAGCCTAACAACCTGAGTTGGATCTCTGGGACATACATGGCGGAGTGGAAGAACTGACTCCCACAAACTGAACTCTGACCTACAAGTGTTTGCCATGCCACGCTTGCGTGTGCAAGCACTTGCACACACACGTACACAGGCTAAATAAATTTCTTAAAATGTTTTTTAAAACTATGGCAGGTATTGTCACACCTATGCAAAAGTAGCTAGGGCAATGTCCTCTGCTAGACCGACCCCAAGATCTTCCTGGTGTCCTCGGCATTTCTGTGACTCACACGGACTCCTTTAAGCCACCGTTTCCTTTGTAAGGAGCTGTGGTGGTTTCAATGAGAATGGCCCCCATAGGCTCATATGTTTGGTCATGAGTACTTGTGCTTATGTTGGTGGCTGTTTGGGGAGGAGTAGGAGATTTGGGAACTTGCTGAAGGAAGACTACCACTAGGGGCTGCTTTTGAGGTTTCATTAGACTTGTACCATTTTAAGTTCCCTCTCTGCCTTCTACTTGCAGATCAAAATGTGAGCTCTCGGCTGTTCTTGCCACCACACCTTTGCTCCGCCATCATGGATTCTGACCCTCTGAAACTGTAAGCCCAATCACATGCTTTCTTTTATGAGCTGCCTGGGTCACTGTGTTTTGTCACAGCAATAGAAAAGTAACTAAGACAGGAGACAATAGTTTTAAGTAACAAGTGTCATTCTGATAGCTTCACCTTCAGCTCCTTTTTCCTTGGTTTCTCGGGGGATGGGAAAGGTAAGGGAAGATTATGTGTCAGCTAAACAAAGAAAAAATTACTATAGTCTACAAGAATTTTCCTTTTGAGGGGAGGGGAGGGTTGGTTTTTGATATAGGGTCTCATATAGCTCAGGAGATAATCTTAAACTCTGACTAGCCACCTTCTGATTCAAGTGCTGAGATTGGAGGCATATGCCACCATATTGACTTTTCAAAATTGGTGTTTTAGTCAGTGCTCTGAAGAGACACCATGACCAAGGCAAGTCTTATAAAAGAGAGCATTTCACTGAGGGCTTACTTAGCATTTCAAAGGTTTAATCCATGTTCATCGTGGCTGAAAACATGGTGGCACACAGGCAGAAATGATGCTGGAGAAGTAGCTGGGAGCCACATCCTGGTCCACTAGTGGAAAGGGAGACTTCGTATGAGCTTTAGATACCTCAAAGCTCACACCTAGTGACACACTTCCTCCAACAAGGCCATACCTCCTATTCCTTCTCATGCATTGCCACTTGCTGATGCTAAGCATTCAAATTATATGAGCCTATGGGTCCATCTTGTTCTAACTACCACAATTGTCTTGTTTCTAGAGACAGAGTCTCACTCTTCAATATAAGCTTCCCTGAAACCCCCTATGTAGCCCAGGCTGGCCTCAAGCTCATAGCAATTCTCCTGTCTCGGCCTCCCAAGTACTAGGAATATAGCCCTAAGACACACCACCCAAAGTCCTGCAAGAAAAATGTTCGACATCTATTGCTGTGGGATCTTGAATGCTGCAAATATGTGTTGTTTTCATTGGTTGATAAATAAAGATGCTTTGGCCTATGGTAAGGCAGGATAGAGCCTTGTGGGAAATCCAGAGATACAGATGAAGAAGGGACAAGTCTGGGGGATACCAATCAGCAGCCAAGGAAGTAAGACATATAGAAAATGAAGTAACACCACAGCCACATGCAATAGGTAGATTAATAGAAATGGATTGATTTAAATGTAACAGCTAGCTAATAATAAGACCAAGCCTCTGGCCAAACATTTATAAGTAATATTAAGTCTCTCAGTAGTTATTCGGGAATTGGCAGGTGGGAGAGAAACCTCCGTTACAATCTATTGCTTACACTTGAGTTAGATGTTGAGGAACTCTGTGGCTAGACACTCTACTGGGCCAGACTCAGAAAGAATGAACTATATTAGAGATTCAAGTAAGAGACACTGAAGACACTTGAATAAGAGACAGGCATAATGATAGCAATCCTCCAGGGAAAGTCGGTTCTCTGGGATTATGCTTTTAGTCTGCTTGGCCGCACCACCTCTGGGAGTTTACTTTCTCCTTCTCATCTTTGATAGCCTTTTGAGTTCAAAATTCAAATCATTCTTCAAACATTAAATTGAATCTTTTGTGGAGCAAGTGCTCTTAACTGCTGAGACATTTCACCAGTCCCACATCAACCCTCATGAGAAAAGGGTAGCCAAAACCTATCTGAAGATAGTTCCATAAAGACCAGTTACAACTCTGTTCAGACTCTTTCTATCGACTACAATTGTTCCATAAACTGAACAGGTTATCTCAGGACCAGGGAACTGGGTGTCTTTGGAGTAAATGTAGTCTTGATAGTTGTGATCTGAGCATTCTAAATGAGATTTGTAGTGATGTTTTGTTTTATGTTTTAACAAATAAAGCTTGTTTGAAGATCAGAGTGCAGAGCTAAGCCCCTAGAGACCAGGGAGTGGTGACATACACCTTTAATGCCAGGACTTGGGAGACAGAGGCAGAGAGGTCTCTGTTAGTTCAAGGCCACCCTGGGCTACACAAGATTGAATCTGTCTAAAAGAGAAACAGAGCCCACACAAAGGTGATCCCAGCACTAGGAAGATGAAGACAGGAGTGATATGACTGGGTGGAGAGAGGAATATAAGGTGGAAGAGACAGTTGCAGTCTGAGGGTTGGTGGAGACAGTTGCAGTCTGAGGGTTGGTGNGATTGAATCTGTCTAAAAGAGAAACAGAGCCCACACAAAGGTGATCCCAGCACTAGGAAGATGAAGACAGGAGTGATATGACTGGGTGGAGAGAGGAATATAAGGTGGAAGAGACAGTTGCAGTCTGAGGGTTGGTGGAGACAGTTGCAGTCTGAGGGTTGGTGGAGACAGTTGCAGTCTGAGGGTTGGTGGAGACAGTTGCAGTCTGAGGGTTGGTGGAGACAGTTGCAGTCTGAGGGTTGGTGGAGACCGTTGCAGTCTGACGAGGCAATCTGAAGCCAGGATCACCCTTTCGGTCTGAGCATTAGTAGAGGCAAAAGAACTCTCTAGTGACTGGCCTCTCTGCTTCTCTGCTCTTAAGCATTAACCTCCATATCTGACTCTGGGTTTATTATTAATATCAATTAGAATTCATGCTACAGAGATTTACACTATGAGTGTTTTTAAACTCATGTTATAATCCATCTTTTCCAAGTATAAGAATTTTTGAGTTTCAGACAGACATGTTTCCAAGGAAGTATTGTATGGAGGAGAAATGAATACCAATGTCATTTGTCCAACATCAGCATCAGAAGATAACCATTACCCACTAGAAAGGGCTTACTCACGTCTCAGAGCACCTAATGAAGAAACTGTCTTGCTGCATCTTAAGATCCCTCTTAGGCTGGGAAGATAGCTCAGTAGACAAAGTGATCACCACACAAGCCTAGGACCTGAATTTAGATCCCCATACCTGTGTAAAAGCCAGGCATGGTGGTACATCTGTAATCCCAGAACTTCAAGGAAGGGTAGGGATAGGCAAATCCCAGAGCTCACTAGACCTGTCATTGACTCCTGGCCTCCACACATATGTGTGTATGCATGCACACACGTACATGCACAGACACACACACACATACACACACAGAGGGGGGAGAAGAGGGAGGAAAGAGGAAAGAAGGAAGCCCTCTCTACTTTGTATTGTATGTATAAATTTCTACACTGGAATTATTGAGCTCATAGAATGGTAACTGTTATCTTGAGGGAAAATTTGATCTCTCTGGAAAGAATGGCTATTTTCATAATAATGTTCTAATCCACACGGGAAGAGAAGCTACAAACAGGAAAAGTACACGGAAATTCAGAAAACAAGGCTGAAGATGAATCTGTTCCTAGAAATCATGTGGCCACACATGGCAGAGAGTCTGAGACTGAGAAAAAATAGGGTCTGTAATCCCCATGGATTAACCACTTTTTTGGTTTGATTGTGTTGTTTTTCAGTGTTTCAAAACAGGGTTTCTCTGTGTCCTCCCGGCTGTCCTGGAACTCAGTTTATAGACCAGGCTGGCTTCTAACTCAGAGGTCTGCTTGCCTCTTCCTCCCAAGTGCTGGGACTGGTTGGATAAACCCCTTTTTACAAGAAAATTTTCTAATTCCATATGGTTCTATTTACTTTTTAAAGATTTATTTACTTATTCATTTGTTCATTTACTGTGTGTGTTTACCTTCCTGAGTTATGTGTACTGCATGTGTTCAGAGCCTACAGGGGCCAAAATACGGTCCACATTCCCTAGCACTAGAATCACAGGCAGCTGTAAGCCAACATGTGAGCTGGGAATCCATCCTGGCCTCCTACAAGAGCAGTAAGTGCTCTTAACTGCTAAGACATCCAGCCCCATACTTATCTTTTGAAAAATAAAATCAGAGTGTATTGAAATTTTTAAAAAAAAATTTCCAGCTTTCCCTGCTATATTATATTTCAATTTCATATTCGTTTTTGTTTTGTTGTTGTTGCTGTTGTTTTGGTTTGGTTTGGTTTTTTGATACAGGGCTGTCCTGGAACTCACTTTGTAGTTCAGGCTGGCCTCGAACTCACAGAGATCTTCCTGCCTCTGCCTCCTGAGTGCTAGGATTAAAGGCATGTGCCACCACCACCCAACCTCATTTCTGTTTTTTTGTTTGTTTGTTTGTTTTTGTTTTTTAAAATGGATGGGCACTATCTCTGGAGTGGGAACTATGTTTAAGACCCAAGGATTGTTTTGTTTTGTTTTGTTTCTTTAAATCAATAAGACATAGTCCTACTCTCGGGATACTTCCAGTTGATGAAGAGCATGAAACACAACTTCCAGGACAATGCAGAAGATGATACTGGAGCAAGTGGAGGACAAAAAGCAAAGAAAGGCACAGTGGTAAGAGTCACGGGAAACACTGCTCATAAAGAGGCACGCAGGTAGAAAACAGCAGCTGCACGCGACACTCCACCTGCTTCTCTCAATTAGTCCAGCCTACAGCTCCATGAAGTATTGCTTCTTAGTGAACGAACCCACTGGCCTCAAGAGGCTATATAACAAGTTTAAATTCATGATCTTGCTGTGCTGCAGACAGGATTGGGACCCTTCCAGTCCGGCCCCTCCCTTCCTGCTTTAATGTTTTTCCAGGCTGGAAAATTCTGATTGGGCAGGCCTGAGGCATATGCCCACCCTAGACTTGCATTCGTAACTAACTGGTTTCTGATAGGATAAAAAAAAAAAATCTTTGTATTAAAATCAGGAAAAAGCAAGCTGAAACTTGGGCAATCAAAATCAACACTTGTCCATTGTAAAATTTATATCAGAGGGCTGGAGAGTTGGCTCCGTGATTAAGAGCACTGGCTGTTCTTCCAGAGAACCAAGTTCAATCCCCAGCACCACATGGTGGCTCCTAACTGACTGTAATTCCGATTCCAGGGGATCTGACACTGTCCTCTGGCCTCCGTCAGCACCAAGCATAGACAAGCTGCACAGACAAGCAGGCAAGCAAAATACTCAGATGCGTAGAATAAATACTTTTTCGGTTACTTCAGAAATGTCGCTTTTCCTTTCTCTTGTATTGTTTGCTTCCAATAAATTTCCCGCAAGTGGGAAGCCATGAGTAAGAGCGATGCGCACATTAATTGATGTTGCTCTAAAATGTCAAGCAGCTTCTCAAGAAGTTTATACATATTGACAACCCACAGCCCAGATGAACTAGATTCACTACACTCTTTCTTGTACCGGATGCTACACATTCTTAAACCCAGACAGTTCTATCTTCTCTGGATTCGGCAGTTACAATTGTGCAAACTGTCCCTATTTTTAGAGTAGAAAATACAGATAACACACAAAAGTTGGCTAACCTGAAACGGAATCAACAGATGAGCCACTGGGTGGGGTCAGGGAAGGAAGTAGAGGGACAGCTGTGCCGGTTCATGCCCAGGATGTGAAGGGACAAAGAGGCTGGTTCTATTGGAAGAGTCCAGAGCAGAAGTGCAGCACCAGCCTGGGTTCAAATCCAAGAGGCTTCACAGATGAAATTATTACTATTATTATTATGCTCTTATGATTATTATGACTATGAGTGTTTTCCTCCGTGTGGCGCATGAAAGAAAAATAGACTCCCCTCCCCTTACAGAAGACCTGAGTTTCATTCCAGCACCCACACTACGTGGCCACAACCACATATAACTCTAGCTCTCCAGCTCCAGGGGTCCTCTTCTGGCCTCCTAGAGTACATACACAAATTAAAAATAAAATTTAAACATGTGTGCACATACACAAACACATAATAAAATATAAAAATTTTAAAATACGTGTGCACATACATAAACACATAATTTAAAATAAAATTATGTCTGTGTGTGTATATATATTCAGGGAATGAGGGGTAGGGAACTGTTGACGAGTTAGCCCTATTGTGCTCCGGTATCGTCGATGTTTTTTGCTTTGTTTTGTTTTGAGCAACAATGACACTAGTCTCCCATCCTCTCCAGACAGCGGTGCACCGGCACCAAAAGTAGGGAGTCCCAGGAGCTTCACGCGCGCTTCCTTTCCGCCACGGAACCAAGAAGATGCTGAGACCTCCACACTCCTAGAGAGGACGCTTAAGCTCCTGCGGAGGATTTCCGCCCGCCGATCACTTCCGGTCTCGCTTTCCCTTCGCTGGTGCTGTAGTTCCGTGGCGACTAATCCTCGTACTGTCTAACTCTTTGCTAGGCTCTCTCTTGGGACTGTGGGTCGCGCCTTTTCTGGGGAATCTGCACCTTCGGGATTGGGGTGCAGCAAGGGAGCGCCACACTAGCCTCCCTTTCCCTCGCGGTTGTCTTCCCGGTACCCCAAGATGTGGCCTTCTTCCCTTTCCGCTCACATCCAGATGGATTATAAAGAACAATGGTACACTCATATTTAAAAGGATGTGGCTTGGGGCTTGTTTTTCGTGAATCTAAGACAAAGATTGGCTTGTCTTTAAATAAATAAAAGCCAAGAAACTAGCAATATACTTTAGTTGGACTGGACATGAGCGAGGTGACGTGGGTCAATGATGACGAGTTAGGAGCCCAGAAGAATTGTGCAAATAGTGCGATCTACAAGGGCTGAAGGCAATGAGTGAGAGTCACAGTACCCTAGGTATGGGAGAGGAGAGTGATGATGTTAAATCCAAGGTCTCGCCCAGGAGAAACGCAACTGCCATCAGGTTGGGTTATTTAGCCAGAAGGCTTGCCTCGGTTCTATGTTTCCCAAAGCAGCCGCTTACCACAGGTGCTAACTGCCTACCTAACCTTTTGTGAACCCGAGTGTCTTCAGTTTGAAACGAGATGATTTGCTTTCATGCCCCACTGCGCGTGACCAGACAGGGTTACGTGTTTATTTGGGCACTGATAGGCCTTCCAATAGTTTGTGAAGACGCTGTTCAATGCTTTACACAAAGAAGCTGTGCTGCAGCATGGCCCTGAGAGGGAAATGAGAGATGGACAAGAAGGCTTGAAGTCTGAACTAGCGTCTCCACACAAGGATAGGAAAACACTCCTGGAAGACCTGATGTAATTAGAACTCACTCAGCTATGTTTAGTCTGCTGATCCCCAAGCTTTCTCACCACAAGCCTTCAAGTAATAATACCTTAGTAATATGGCTCCAGGTTTTCTTTCCTTTTTTTTTTCCAGGAACAGATCTTGGAAGATGTTGGTATACAGAAATCAGTCACCTGGGCACTGCCCTGTGCAGAAGGCATCCTCCTTTCCCAGAAGGAGGATTTCACATCTCCTCTTGGGAAATCATGTGACTGGGGTTCAGTAAAGATAGCTTATAGTTTATACCATTTTATAAACGTTCAAGAGGAAGTACCACAAGTCATAAAACATTTAGAAAGGGACATGAAAGGCTGAAGAGGTGGCTCAGTGCTTAAGAGCACTTGCTGCTCTTGCAGAGGACCTAGGTTCGGTTCCCTACTCATGGTGGTTCGCAATCACAAACACGTTTAACTCCAGTTTTAGGGGATCTGATGTTTTGAAAGGACCTCTTTGGGCACTGCATGCACAGTGGGGGGGGCTACCATCTACAAAAAAGAAAGGGAATAAAAAATATATTTGCTCTTCTTCCTCTTTGTCATTCCTCCTAAGTACAACACAGGCAGTAAATATCCGGTGTTATTGAGAAATACATAATTATCTGCAGAAAGGATGGAAATAATCACTGGGGGGTGAGGAAGGGACTGTGAGCTTGACCAAGTGGAAATGTTGGGTTTGTAAATGAATCAACACGGGATTGTGCTGGAAAAAAAATTCTAGAATAAATTCCACTATCTCCAAGGATACATAAAAAAAGAAAATGAGCCGGGTGGTGTCACATGCTTTTCATCCCAGCACTCAAGAGGCAGAAGCAGGTGGATCTCTGTGAGCTGGAGGGCACCTAGGGCCACATAAGACTATCCTGCTTCAGAGAGAGAGAGAGGGAGAATGAAGCCAGTTGCAAGCTACAGAGCAGCCCTGAGAAAATGAAGTCAGAGAGATGAAAATGTTTGGTCCAGCCCAGTTAGGGCTACATTCCTCTGAAGGCTTTGATGGAACTGGAGACTTCACTTCCAAGGTAGTGCTATCTATCACATGACTGCTTGGCCCTACTCCTACAACTGCTGGCAGGAGACCTCAGTTTCCGACCACATGGTCCTCTTACACAACCTCACCACACAGCAGCTGACTCGCCTGGAATAAGAGAGGGAAACAGAAGCTGTCATGGCCTTTGTAAACTAGCCTCAGAAGTCATGCGTCACCTCCATAGCCTAGTGAGGAGGCATGAACATGGGAATCAGGGATCACTGGGAGCTGTCATGGAGGTTGGTTATGTTAAGATCATATGTCAAACCAGGCAGTGGTGGTGCATACCTTTAGTCCCAGCACTCAGGAGGCCAAGGCAAGCAGATCTCTGTGAGTTCGAGGTCAGCCTGGTCTACAAGAGTTAGTTCCAGGACAGG
>LOJH01012075.1:14144-30893 GCA_001685095.1 Ellobius talpinus
AGATAGATAGATAGATAGATAGATAGATAGATAATCTAAACACATTGCTGACATAGATTATATATATATATATAAAATCTTCTAAGCACTGTCTATGTAAGGCAAAGCCTTGCTTGAACTTTATTCTAGTTGCTTTTAACTCCTGTACATAAATCATTATTAACTTGAAGAACTACCTTTATCATAAATATTGTAAAGGTTGAGTTTGGCCTCAGAGGCAGGATCCATTCACTCAATATTGACTGAATAAATACATCAGCTCTTGAAAGTAGGCATACTGAAGTAGATCGAGCCCCATAATTTCCATTTATTGTCTGTGAGACAGAAACTACTACACTTCTGTTTTAGTAGAGGAAACTGAGGCATAGACAGGTGCCTTGGTTGCTTGATGTTACATTGTGCTATTAATGAGAACTGGTTTTTGAGCTCTCTGTTTAAGGATTCAAAGTTTTAAAGTGTTTGGCTGTTCAGATGAGGAAGCCATAAAGACAGAATCCTTGTTTCCACTTGGAGTGAGATGAGATGGCTTCTCCTCCATGCATTTTGTTTTGGGCACTCTTCTATGTTGAGAATAGTCTGGTCCTGTCCAGGGGCAAAGAGATCCCCAGGAGGAGAGAAGATTCAATAGATTACTTCTCAAGGACTCTGATAAATTCAGTGCTCCAGCTTCCCTGGACCATATAACATTCCATCTGAAATTTAACCCTCAATTGCCACGTTCACAAAAGCAAGAACCAAACATTCCTTAATTCCTACATCTTGTGCATTGAGCCTACATCAAGGTCATAATAAAGAATCCAGATTCTGAAGCCAGATTTGGAGTTCATCCTAGCTTTTCTAGTTTGCAAGACCCCAAGCAGATTGGCTTCTTTCAACTTTGTTTCTTCATATGTAAGAATGTAACTCTGATGTCTGTTTCCTGGTTCTCATGTGGTGTTTTATAAGGAGGATTTTGTAGTTGGATTGTCATGCTCTCTAGCACACAGGAAATGCATGTACTAGCTACTGTTAAGAATAATATTACCAACACAGTATCATCATCCAATTATGAATACTCAGTGGTACTCTGGCATCCACAGCCAGGGGTAGATGAATAGTAAACAGCACAATCTAAGGGTCACTAGCTTTTGAAAGCTAGAACCAAAGCAGATAAGATTAATCTTGCCTCTTTTTATGTATCTTTCTTAAAAGCATCTGTTTAGGGGCCTCTTGGATTAATAAAATTGTCTCAGGTGCACATTTCCAAACATCAATTTCCTTTAACACAGAGGAGATCATTAAACTTTAGGAAAAGTTAGCTTCATAGTTCTAGGCCCTTGAATACTTGCCATGATCTTCAATCAAATGGACAAGTCTTTTTCTGGGTTTATACCACCCCAGGGGCCCATCAGTCCTCCCAGTAACACACCTGAAAGGTCACAGTTGCTTTTCAGAATATCATTACCTTATTAAGAAAAAGAATTGGTTCAGCTAGGACTGAATGAGATATGTAGCAAGTGACACCCTTTTCATGTTTAAGGCATTAGTCTAAGTTCCAGCTGGCATTTTGGGGCTGTTGACCTCAGTCCTAGATTCCATGTTTCCTAGGACAGCCTCTTGTTATCTTGGCCACTTCCTCCTAAGCTTACTCCAGGGTAAATTCAAGTTGTCCTTTCCAGTCATGTTCTCCTTGCTCAATGTATGATTTGGCCCCTAAATTACACACTGGAACAGGAAAATGAAAATAGAGGGGCCCCCTTTCCCTCATGTAATCCAGAGTTGCCCCTACCCTACACTCCTACCTAACTCCCTAACTGTCCCCAAAACATTTCAGCCTGTTTCTTTCCATTGTGCCTTCTCATATCTTTATTCCCCACTCCTTTTCTGTTCCTTTTTATTTCTTCTCATTTCTATGTCTGCCTTACACTTCTTTCTCTGTATATCTCTTTCTTTTCTTCTCTTTTTTGTTCCTTTCTTCTTTTTTTCTTTCCTGCTTCCTTTCTCCCTTCTCTTCCTCCATCTTCCTCTTTTTTTCTTCCTCCTTGCCACCTCTCCTTCTCAATTATCCGTGAAGCATTAGACATAATTGTGGTGGTGTCTAGATATTTTATATTAAGCAACCCTTCTGAGAACTAAAAATCTATAACACAAGTATCTACTGTTCATCACTGGTAGTAGTAATAGGCACTGGAGGGAGGAGTAAAGATTGCTGGGGCCGAGGACATGACCTCGTACTCTAAGACGTTACACATGACTGCTTATGAACTAAACTGGGAACTGGTGTCTAGGATCAGAAGGATATAAGGGAAGAAAGGAATAAAAAGGACAGAAATAGAGTATTAAAAGAATGTCCACCAACACAGGGCCTGGACATGCTGTAGGAACTTAGCAAGTATGACAAAGAACAGGAGAAATAGAAAGGAACACTGAAATGGTCTGGCACCTGAGTTCAAGGAAGTCAAGCTGAGAATGATACTGTTATCCTAAAATACATACGGAATCCTTTTAAGATTTTGAATAGATATTTAGTGCAGGGTTGGCATTTTATAAGAGTTTGCATTAGGGAAGAATGGGGAAAGACAGATGTGAAGGAATGTGTTGGATCTGGCCAGTGTGAGAACCAAGTAAGAGATTTTGAAATGGATACATTCCAAAGTGCCAACAGCTTTGGAATGCTCCCAGAACAGTGAGAGGAAAGACTGAATTCACAAATCAGGCATCTAGGGCTATATCCGTCTGTTGTCATCATTGTGTTACTCCTGACAAGTCTCTTTTCATCCTTCAACCGCATATTTCTTCTATAAATGAGTTATGCCAGCGTGTCTTCTCCAAGGTGAAGTAGACCAGCTGCTGCTTCTGTAAACTGAGGTAGACCAGATGCTGCTTTTGTGAGGCGAGGTAAAACAGATGCTGTTTCTGTGAGATGAGGCAGACCAGATACTGCTCCTGTAAGGTGAGGGAGACCAGATATTGCTTCTGTGGGGTAAGTTAGAGGCTTCTTCTGTAAGGTGAGACAGGCAAGATAGATGTTGCTTCTGTAAGGGATAGCAGATGAGATAATGTCTTCCATGAGGTAGATGTGATACTTAGTGAAAAGTGAGGTATACCAGATAATTTTCTACAGTCCTGGTTGTCTTTATTAGTGGTCTGTGTTTTCTTTGGGAGGCTATCTTTAACTCCTATGTGAAAACTACATTATCTATTAATCTCTTTACCGCTATCCCTTTTACCCCCACTATGACCCCATTCTTTAAATTCTTAGAATTAGAAAGATAATTAACAATTGTCATTAAGCATTCAGTCTCTAGAGACTTTTTGAACTAGAATACTTGTTCTTATGGCTTATTTAGCTGTCCTTTCCTTTTCCATGTATAATATAGTCACTATTTTTTCACTCAAAATATTGTGAGATTTTTAATGAATGATTTGGTGAAAAAAATTGAAGAATGCTTAGCACACTGTACATAAACATTAACTGCCTAATAAAATTACACTTAGTCCTATGATGTAAGATGGAGAACATTCTTTGGGATCAAGGTACTCATGGCCTCTAGCTGTTAGGAGTTGATTGCTGATGACTGCAGCCCTCCCTGGGAAAAGCTTTGGAAGCAATGGACTATATTGTGAGAGATTTCTGTCCTTTGTTAGCGAGGGCAGCCTACATCTAATCACCAATCCTCTTGCCTCAGAAGAAACAACTCTGAAGAGCTTGCTAGTCCAGTCTCAGAGCTCCTCTGGCAGTAGGCTAGAGAATCTCTCAAGCATATCACCCACATCTTAGTGTCTCCCTCTGCCCAGTCCTGCTTCTCTTTCACCCATTTACACATATTCCTCAGGTCT
Organism: Ellobius talpinus; assembly: GCA_001685095.1. Taxonomy (NCBI): domain Eukaryota; kingdom Metazoa; phylum Chordata; class Mammalia; order Rodentia; family Cricetidae; genus Ellobius; species Ellobius talpinus. Next base: position 17,964 of record LOJH01012075.1, read on the forward strand.
CCCTTCAGAGTCCTTTCCCAGGAATCCTGACTACAAAAATTATGATGTTACTCTATTAGGCACCCTATGTATACCCCATGCAAACTGCCTGATCCATTGATACCCCTCAATCAATAACCTCATTTAGATCTTACTACACATCTCTAAGATCTCTGGTTTAGAATATCAACACAGTCCACAACTCTGCTGAACATACAAAAGAAATTAATGAATTCTAATGGATTGAATAAATGGGTGGATCAAGAAACTGGTGATCTCTGAGCCATTTTGGCCTCCTTCAATGTATTAAATTGACAGTCTGATGAACCTTTTAGTTATGTGTTTGGTACAGAAGGCCTCCCTGTACAATTGCTAAGCCCCAGAATTCATGAGAGAGAAGAGGAGGTGGGAATTTACTCCTCTGCTGCCCAAAGATTGCCAGCAGTGGGGGTAAAGATCTGCCATGTGAAATGAGCCAACAAGGATGGAATACAAATAGGCACTCCTGCTGATTCTGGAGTTCTGTACAACTATCTCCCAATGTTTCTGAGAAACATATTACTGCTGCATACAGGGCCTTTTGATTTGATGGTTAAGTTTTACATTCACATAGTGTAAGGTCTGAAGTTGGAGTTATTGTAAACCCAATTTAACCTGACAGGGGCAAAAAATAAAACAAGCTTGCATGTATAATATCTACCTCTTTAAATCCATGCTGGAAATTCTAATAAGACTACTTTCAACACTACTGTCAAAAATAGCTAAGAGAATGTTGTGTGCCAGACCCTTCAATGCCTACTTAATATGTATTACCTGGGTTTTCTCATTTTACAAATGAGTAAGCTGATATTTAGAGAACTAAGAAAGGCTATAAATCAGCAAATAGTGGAGCCAGAAATTGAACCTTCAGCTGCTAAGTAGAGAGCCCTAACCACTCCCCTGTTACCAAATGAGCAAATACATTCATTACTAAATGGCATGGTTTTGTAACTGTGATTGGTCTCTAATATTTTCTTCTTCCAGGCAAAACTGAACCCAGGCTCTAAAATGAAGAATATATATGTGAGTGAGACATAATGGCACACGACTGTAATCCACCAAGCAGTCATCCTGCCCTTTAAATACCCTGCTCATGAGAGCTGAGATAGATGTTTAGACCAGAAAACAAAAGCAGGGCTTCTTGCATCACTAGGAGGGCCTGGGAGCTGATCCTCTCAGGATGAGCAGCCTGAGTTCGGCCTGGCTTTAAAACATGGTGATAAAAAGGCAACTCTTCCTCATTTCGCTTTAATTCAAATACATAGTGGCGCCCAAGCTCAGACCCAGCAGAGGAAGCTACCTAGGTCTTTTCAAATCAGTCCAGTTTCTGTTTCCCAAGGATAACATACAATACTGTCTGAGGGCGAATGAACCTGAGTCCATTGAAATGCACTTACACAGATGGATGCTGTCAATGGCGCATGTCCAATATAAGACCTTGTAGAGACAAAGGTTGGAAGATAGAGGCCTTGAATCGAGATGGATGCCGGGTCTGTGAAGAACACCAATAAGCAAGTAAATATGTGGACAGAGTGTGGGAGCTGCAGAGATAGAGCCAATGGGAATAGTCAGAGGAAAATGGTCAATCGATTGGCGTGGGAAGGAATAATACATCAGTCATTCTTAAGGTAAGTAGGAGTTATCAAGTAACCAGTGATAGCACCAAAGCCCAGGCCCAGATGATCCTTCCAAGGAGCTGCAAACACTGGATATGGCGGAGACTGAAAGGCAGGTGCCGACAAATAAGAAAGTTGGGTGGTGACACCTCATGAGAGCCCTGAACCCCCATACCCTATAATGTAGGCCTCTCCAAACTCCCCTCCATATTCCCAGCTCCACAAATTCAGTTTTATTGGAAAATCTTTGATGTTAAACTGGTGGGTAAATGAATGTCAAAATGACACCAAATAGCACTTTTTCAGATTTGACAAGGGGGGTTGGTTACTTTTCTCACTGATGTTACCAAATACCTGACAAGAATCAATTAAAGGGAGAAAGGACTCATTTTTGCTCATGGTTTAAGGGCAGAGTCTGGCATCATGGAGAAGGCATAGGCACAGGTATCTTCATGGTGTAGAAGCATGAGGCAGCTTGTTCACACCTCACTGAACAAAGATACAAGCCGTAAGTACTCCTTCCCCAGGTGACAGTTTCTCCCACTAATGTCTACTTGCTAAAGTTTCTACCACCTCCCAGAACAGCATTACTAGCTAAGAACTAAATGTTCAAACACACGGTGTGTGGGGAACATTTCACAGTCACACATAACCCTAGGTAAATTGGTATGCATAATATATGTGTATGTTTGTATTATATATATATAATGTATTATATATATTGTGTATATATGATATATACGCATGTATATATTATATGTGTGTACACATATATTAAAGTATTTTATTTGCTCAATTTTATTCAAGCATGCTGTTGTGGAACTTCCTTATTTTACTTATGTTCACAACAACTTCAGTGGGTATAGACTATAATCATTGATGCATTGGAAATTTTAAAATACTCGAGAGTGACTGAAGTGAAGCCACATATACAGAAATGCATGGGTGGCAAATGGCAAAGATGGAGGTAAAATTGACACTCAGGTGGGTCTTCTTCAAAACCAGTATTTTAAACCAGAAATATAGGTCAGAAAAGAAGGAGGAGACAGAAGGTCCAGGGTTAGCCACCTGCTCATGGCCTCTGACCACTAGTTTACTTCTGGAGTATAGAGAAGAACTTGCTATGAGTTGTCTTTTCTGATAGTACATGGGGTCCTGTTGACCTCTGAGAAGCCATTCAGAGAGTACAAGAGCAGGGGTGAAGTTCATCGGGCTATACAAGGTGGAAGGCAGGCACCAAGCCACCCCAGCTTAGAGGGGTAGGCATAGTTCTTCCCTCTTCTCCAGAACCCCAATAGATGGCCAATCTGTTACTAGATTGAGCAAATACAATTTTTATCTGGTAATCTTTATTTCCCAGGGACCTGCGAGTTTTCCCATAGAAAGTTCTAAACCTTCCAGGGGATTATTTACACTAGCAAGGCAGTAAGCCTGGACCTGAGGTGATTAGGAACAGATCCAGTCAGGAATGTATTTAAAAAGGCAAGTATTTTAAGCCTCAAGCGACTGAGGGAGCCCTGTTTCCCACAGTCTACCCCACGGTGAGAGAAAGGATGGGAATTCAGTGCTAGACTTGGGCTGTCCAGATGGTCAGGTAGAGGTAAACCTTCCTCTGTCTCACTCAGGGCTCTCCCCTCACTGTTTGACCAGGGCCTGAACCTGCTAGATAGGAGAGGGACAATGAAAGCCCAAGATTGCTTCTGCCTTTCTCTGACAGAAAGCTCATGGGGTGAATAGTGGATTTTTCCCAGCAGATCTTTACTGTGTGCTAGGCAGCATGCAAGGTAGCTGAAAGATAAGGATATGTTCACATACACATCTTCTATGTATTAATATAATATACATGAGTAATGAATTTATGTGTTTATACACATATATATATATATATATATGTACACACACATACAAAGATCTCTTTGGAACTTTATTAGGTCCCTTAACTCAATGTCCTACAATTTCAGGCTGCCATAGAAAAATATAAGACAGCACTGAGGATGTAGTTCAGTAGTAGAGAGCTTGCCTAGCATGCACAGGGTCCTCTGTTCTACCTCTAACACCTCAGAAAAATTAATTAATTGATTAGTTAATTAACTAGAATTAAATATCACTACTGGCAAAATCTCTTAAGAAACACTTTCAGAGAAGAGTTATTTGTTTTGGTTCATGATTCTGGAGAGTTCTATGCACAGTTGCCTGGCTCCGTGTGTTTACACAGAGCATCATGGCAGCAGGAATACATAATAAGAAACAGTTGTTCAAATCAAAGCAGAACAGGAAACAGAGAACAAGACCAATAGTGACTAGGGATAATTTAGTCCCAAGGAACCATCTACCCATAGCCTCGTTCTTCCAGCAAGGCCCCATCTCTTAAGGTTTCCAAAACCTCTCACAATAGTGCCACCCGCTGGGGACCAAAGATTCCCATAAAGAACCATTAGAAGACATTTCAGAGTCCTATCACAACACATCCATGCCTACACTGAGAGATGACGCTGTAGCAGAGACAGGTATGGTTGTATGAAAAGCAGGGGAAACACCTTGTTGGCCTTAAGACATAACACAAACACAGGGCAGGCATTGCTCATGGCATGAAGTCATTGGAATAGGGTGTTCTCCCTCTTGAGGTGCAATTTCCTTGCAGAGATATAGCTGTTATCATTGAGCCTGGCAGCAGACATACCTACTTCCCCATCCTGAGGTCAGCACAGACAGTCCCATCTTCTACCAGCAAATCCTGCATCTTTCTGCCCCAAGGCTGATTACTGTTGTGCAATTGGTGCATGCTCAGGGCAGGCTGGAAGTGTGCCCAGGACCACTACCCACCCCCGCAAATGCCACATGGGAACTGGGGAATCAGTTACTGAAATTCAGGGCTCTCAATGGGAGAGCCATGAGCCTTGCTTTATGTTCTATATGATCTCTCAAAGGGTCCCTCCCCCCCTGGAATGGAATTGTGTTGTTCACTGGAGAAAGCCATTTTCTAGACTTTCCCATATTTCCCAACTCATTCCTTACTCCTGAGATTAATTTGCAATAACTATATGTACCTATATTTTTAAGCTTACAATGCATTTGGAGGGGGAACTCAAGCTCTTGAATTCATCTTCCATGACCAGTCAAAGGTCAAAGCAATTATTTCTCCCTTTATATGCTCTCTCTCACCATCTTATTTCTAGCTCTGCCTTTCCACCTGGGAACTTTCTAACTATGTAGACTTTTCTCTCTTACCTCATTATTGATGTACCTTGGCCATTCCTTTTTAAAATTTCTATTTACTATTTTTCATCTTTGTTTTTGAGACATGACCTTGCCCTGTTCTGGTACATACTTTTGCCTTGTAAGTGTTAGCACATACTCCCACACTCAACCTTTCACCTGGAAAATTCTATTTCTCCTTTAAATGTTACCCCCACTTAGAAGCCTTCCATGCTTCTCCTTCCTCTGCACACTCTACATTGCCTTTCTAATGTTGCCCTTACCAGATTCCAGCTGATCACCGATCCATTCACCCATCCATTTGTATACACATCAGTACACCCATTCATCAATCTACCCATCCATCCACCCATCTATATATCCATGCATATGCCCATTTATTCACTTACCTTTCAACCAATCCATCTATCTACCCACCGAGCCATCCATTACCCACTCATTTATCTATCAGCCCATCCACCCACCAACAGCTATGCATTGGCTGCCTCTATAGGCTAGGTAAGATTATTGTACAATTTCTCATCAATCTTCCTGGATTTTATGGATTTTCTTAGACATTTCTGTGCTTCCAGTGAGTACCACTGTGTATGTAAAGGAGGGGATAAGCGGCAAAGGTTAGAGCACACTAAACTGATGAACTTCACCTGTTCTAATTAGACAACATCTGTGTGATGATAATGAGCATTTTAATTACATGGCAGCAGATACATTAAGTATGAGGAATTAGCAAATGAATATGTTATCATCAAAACACAAGCCATATGTAGACAGTTTCATTATTTGAAACAGCTTGTAAACCATAAAGCCAGTGACCGTATTTGATTTCTCACTACTGAAATATATTCTTCAAAGCAAAAATACCCCCGGTGGGCTCTACTTTATCCCTCTGTAGACTAAAGAGATGGAAATTTTTGTTTTAATGCCCCAAATCCTCTCTGTTGAACTTTACTGAGTCTTTTGAACTCAGTTTCTTGCTGGTCGGGCTGCTGAATAAAAATATAGGACTTAGAGCTGGGGCTATAGCTTGCTGAGTTTGTCAAGGACAGACAAGGCCCTGAGTCTATTCGCAACACTACAGAAAAATATAGTAATTAAATAAAATTAAATGAAATATAGGAATCAACTTGAACAGTTGGTTATCTCTCCTAAGGAAACTAGATTCAAGAGGTTGGGAGACGGCTCAATGGTTATATTCTTACCTTGCAAGTATGAGGACTAGAGTTTAGATACTCAGGACTCATGTAAAATGTTGGGTTGGCATCTCAACCCAGCTGTAATTCCAACCTCAGAAGTAAAGATAGTAGAGCCCCACAGCAAGTTGGCTGACAATACCATGCATATCAGCCAGATCTGGAGGGACGCTTCCTCAATGAATATGGTGGAAGAGCAATTGCGGGTGATTCTAAACATCAACCTTAAGCCTCTATATATATGGACCCAAGGGCATGCATGCCCTTCTCTCAGTCTCTCTCTCTCTCTCTCTCTCTCTCTCTCACACACACACACTCACACACATACACACACGCACACACACGGGGGGGATAAAAATCCACAGACAACTACTGTTGGCTCAAACATCAGGCACTTACCCTCTGTCAAGTAATATACTGGACACAAATTGTATGGCATTGATAAAACCTACCTTCTATAGGAAACAGAGATCTCTTCACAAAGATACTTAGTGAACTATGGTTCAAAATAGCATACATAATTCCTAGTAATACATGGATTTATTCAAAAAATTATAGTTTAGTCATACAATAGAATTATCCTGCAGCTATTAAAATGATGGTGTTAACATTTGTTTATGATCCACCAAACTACAACATAGGCTTTGAAATAAACAAAAGTACATTGAGGTGCACAGTGGCGTTCATCGTGGTTCCAATTCTGTGGGTAAGCAAACATATTATCAGAAAACAAGAATGAAACAAGCCAAAGGGACAGAATGTTTATCTCTGACAAATGGCATTGTAGCTGATGGTTTTTATAGCCTTTGGTGTTTGGGAATGTAGTTCTTTACAAAGGCAACAAATATGTGTTGCTTTTGTAACGACACTTTCCTGCAAAGAGCTCAGTGGAGCCCAGTGTAGATCCCCTCCATGGCACTACAGTGCCTTTCACTCTTCGATGTTTACACATAGCAGGAAAAATTACTGATTTTCTCAGAGCTTCTCCTGTTCTGGGGAGCCATGGCTTTCTGTTATACTATTTGCTTTCTAAGAATGAAGGTCATATAGAAACAGAGACTATAGTGGTTTGTATTTAGTTCTTTCGTTGATTGTAAACTATGAATATTTAGAGTTCAAAGCAATGAGTGTATGTTAGGAGACAGTGGGACCAATGATAATCTCATTAACTCTCCCTAGGTAACTTGGTGCTTCTGATCAATGGTCATTGTGTTGTGTTGCCCTCATGCTATATCAGTAGTGAACTCCTAAATCTGTGTGTTTATTGGGGGTGCTGGAGATCAAACCCTGGGCCTTGCATCTGCTGGGTAAGCCCTTGACCACTGAAATACATCCCAATCCCCTAAAGCCAAATGCCCATTTGACGTCATACAACTGGATACATTGTTCTGCATGTCCATCAGAGAACAGACATGGTTTGGTTTGAAAATGCAAGGTTTCGTGTGAGCCATTATGCTGCAAGTAAAATAGAAACTTATGGAAGCTGTTGGTTACCTGAGTGAGGTCTATCTTCTGGACTATGTCTGTCATGCACCTCTGTAAGAGGCCTAGCCTATCCAATAAGCAGTTCTAATGTTGATGACACCACCCAGGAAGCAGTCACAACTTTTGGTGTCTTTATAGAGACATGAAGTTGTGCTATGCAAATGACACTCTCCCTTCTACATGTTTAATGTCACTCTAATCTTTCTGATTCATCTGTGCACCGCAAATTCTATTACCCAAATGAGGCAGTTATGAACACAAAAATATCTAGAACTTCTGATACTCCACTATGCTGCATCCAGAAGAAGTATCACCTTCCAGGTCATTATTTACTACTGACCATGGAAAGAGGTGAGGGGGATAAACAGGCTCTGACCCAGAAACAGAAGACCCACGATACAGGATTGATGTAGGAAGTAAAGCAGTAACAGTGAGGGTACAGCACGCGCAAGCCTATGGCTTTGTGTGCCATGCTTCCTAGATGCACAATTTACAGTGAGGCTGTCTATAAAACACCACAAATAAGACTTCTGAGATAGTAGAGTAACTTCAAAAAAGAATGGGCTAATGTGGCCATTAGTTTCCCACCTCATTTGATTTGTTTCCATCTTGGAACCATTAGAGGAGGATGCTGAGTCAGGAGGCTCTTCCTAAATAGGCAGGAGATTGGACTGGATGCCCCAAGAGCATTTTAAAGGTTCACATCCTCCAGTTGTGTTCTCCACTCTCCATGTTCTCCTTTCTTGGGCTCCAGGGTGGGAGACAAGCCCAAGTGCTTGATCCAAAATCTTCTTGAAAAGATAGGATAGGAGATGAAGTCTTCCATATGAATATTGACTGGTGCCAGGCAGTGTGTTGAGCCTTGTGGAGGACGATCACCTTCCACCTAAAGCTGCCTTGAGAAAGACATCATAATCATACACATGGGCTCTGGCTGTTTATGTGATTTGCCACCCAGGCTAGTAAATGTAATGGCGTATTCCTGGAGGTGCTCTGTCCCCAGAACAAGCTATTTAGTGTTCCTGGAGTCTAGCAGTTCCTGCAGCAGAAAGTAGACGCCCAGTGCATGACCCACTGGCATGTGTAAGGCATGCAAATATTTACTGAGTAAAACATATACACATAATATTTGTGGGGCACTGAGGAGACAGAGAAAGGAACAACATTGCTATACAGAGATGGCAAAGAAGGGAAAAAATGAAAGACTGTCATTGATTGAGTCATTCATTTATCTCCCCAAGTTTTATGAATAACTTCTATGTTCTAGCACTATGCTGAGACTCTAGATCAGTGGTTCTCAACTTTTTTAGGCTTGACACTTTTGAGGGTCAAACCCCCTTTCACAGAGGTCGCTTAAGACCATCAAAAAGCACAAATATTTACATTACAACTCATAACAGCAGCAAAATTACAGTTACAGCACAAATAATTTTATGCTTGGGGTTCACCACAACAGGGGGAACAATATAAAAGGGCCACAGCATTAGAAAGGTTGAGATCCACTGCTGCAGATAAAGGGGTGTCTTTAAAATAAAGAAAAGGAGCCATTGCCTAAGTCATGGAGACGGCTTAGTAAACAATACTAAGAACGTCTGCTAAGGAACAATACTAATTTTGCTCATGTTGTCTCCACAAAGAATTCCAGTTAACTTTGAAAGTTTCTCCTTAAAATGAAACAGCAGGACAAAGAGCTCCAGGCACACTTACTGGTGTGCAAAGAGAGCCAGTCTGAAGATGAAGGCACAGAAAGATGAAGTGACTAGGTCTGAGCCCCAGTGGGGAGCCTTATCTGGAAACTGATCTATGGCACCTCAGTTCCCTCCAGGACTAACTGGTGAACTAGTCTGATCTGGGAGCCTCAGATGTTACCTCCAACTGTGACAGGTCCTGACCTGCCCCACTCAGAACCTCGGTCTCAGGATTTGAAGTCACAGCGAAGAGTGCCTATGACTGATCTGTGAGGGCTGACAGGGACGGAGCAACAGTCTGAGTTGAAGAAGTTCATGGGCAGGGCAGGAGCTTTCAAATGAAATGCGGCACCACATCGGAAAGTGTTGAAACCAGCGCTGGGCTCCAGCTGGAGTCAACTGCTCTGGTTAATGAGATGCCTTCAGCAAGCACAGGCATTTGAAGTAGGGCAGAAGGCGGGTTGCTGAGCTGTAAAACCCCAAGGAAGAGCATCTGATCTCTGCCAGGCACTACGGCAAGGTGGCTCACAAATCCCTGTGTTTAGGGAGGAGGTGCTGTGCAGTAAAGTACACAGTACTAAAGTAAGAGGCAAGCTTGTGTTTCTTCACAAGGTCCTATAGCTCTGTGTCTGGTTTGTTTGCATGGTTGCCTGGTGGGTTACATCCAGTTACCCACTGCATGTATACAGCCATCTGTTCAGAGTAACCAGGTCGCGTCCCTCAAGGATTGTGCTTTAGATCCAAAGATCAGAGTCTCACAGAGGCTCTTTCCTCCTGGCCAACCTGTAAGTTCTTTCTCTTCACTCAATATCAGAATAAAAGGATGACCCAATTTGCCAGGACACTTCTAGTTTCTATCTATTATTGATCAAGGAAAATTAACGACAGCATTTTCCACTTTTCCTATTTCAAGAATAAATTATACAGTGTACTTGATTACCTTGCCGGACTGTAATTCAATTTGGTTTGGATTGAAAGAGATGCATTTATTAAAAATCACAGCTCCAAACTGGGTACAAATGGCCATTTGGCTGGAAACAGGAACCTGGCATCCCCACTATGCAAATACAGCTGTCCCGGAAATCTGTCCAGGTGCATCATTTGGAAGGCGGCCAGCCTGGAAGGGTTCTGACTCTCTGTGATTTAGAGTCCTGTAAGGGGGCTTTGCCCTCTGGTGGGCTGGCTGTCCCCTGGCCAAGACTCTAGCAACATGGTTACTGAGAGTCCAACTTCAAGCAAAGAGGCAGGCTGTGAGCTATGGGTCTTCCCGTGGCGCTGTACAACCTGCACTACCCGGAGAGTATTGCTGACCAGAGACACAAGTCTTGATGTGATGCCTATAAGGATGGGTTAATAGGACGGTTGTGTACAGCTGGGCAGGCTATAGACGACACAAAGACACCTGCTTCATGCAGGCAAGCGAAGACTATCCTCACTTCAGTTGCCCAGACTCACACCTCTGGGGGTACAGGGTTATCTTTCCAATTCATATCAAATTCTAGTAGGATACTGCTTCAGAGCGACCATGGTTATAAATGGAGCCCTTCCGATCTAGCTAATTGCCCTGCAATTGAAAATTGTAGGTCCCAGAGTTCCTTAGAAAAAGCCATTTAACCTGGAATGACTAGACCCGAGATCAATACAAAGAATGGGATCATTCTTTGGATAAGAATAAAAAGCCTGAAAAAAAAAAGAATAAAAAGCCTGGAATTCACTGAGCTTTCTGCTTGGGGTGTGCCCCACGCTAAACAAACTCTCCTGCTGCAGTAGCTTCCCCACTTCTGGAGCAGTAAGCACTTGCTTGAGTGTACAGTTGAGAACACTGAAGCTCAGGGGTGTGTGCATGGCTCAGACATGTAATCTCAGCACTCAGGAGGCTGAGGCAGGAGGATTTCTGTGAGTTCCAGGTCAGCTTGGGCTATGGTATGAGATCTAATGTTAAAAAAAAGAAAAAAAGAAAAGAAAGCAAAAAGCAAAAGAAGACAGATGAGTGAAGAGGGATGAGTAGAAGAGAAAGAAGATGCTAAGGTGGAGAGGAAGGCATTGGGTAGGGCTGTGAGGAGTGTCTGAACAGAGCAGACGATACTAACCCTTTCAGGGAACTCTGGGAAGGCATCCCAGAAGAGGTGGTTTGGGAAGGCAATGGGGAAAAAGCCAAAAGCCAGCAGCTGTGGTTTGAATGTGAAAAGCACCCCAGAGGCTTATGCCCTTTGGTTCCCAGATAGTAAGGAGGTTGTGAAACATTTGGGGCTGAGCACATAGATGGTGGAGGTGGGATGCTGGGGACAGGCTTGTGACTGTTAGAGCCTGGCCATGCTTTCACTGCTGTCTCCCCATGTCCTGGTCCAGTATCTTGTGAAACCTGCTGCTACATGCCCCTGCCACTACAAATAGGGCTGCTCCAGCTGGCATGACTCCCCGGCCATGTAGGACTGTAGTCGAGAGAGAGAGAGAGAGAGAGAGAGAGAGAGAAAGGCGGTGTCAAGGAGACCCATGTAGCTGCCGAAGGAGAAAGATGCCTGAAATCCCAGCAATGGTATGACCAGAAACCTTTTGCAGAATCAGTTATGAAAAACAAAAACAGCCAACCATGAGCAACAGCAGCTAGCTAAGGGAAGAGGCACATACAAATACTCAGGTGGGCAAATGCTATGTTGTCAGGTAACAGAGGGATAGTGAGTGGCATATGCTGGGATAACAAGGCCTTCACACCCCCGTAAGTTAGGATGTATCTGAAGGGCAATAGAGAAGCAGTACAGGGATTTATCTAAATGAGAGGTGTGTCTAAAACAGATCCTCCTAGCTACTGTCGAGATAATGCCAGGTACATTGAGACAGCAGGATCGTCAGGCATGGCCTGTGAACACTGGAAGTTGTGTGCACTTGAGATAGCAGGTGAAAAAAAATTGGAAGCTTCCTGTCACTATTTTTACCTTCTAAACAGCCAGTGCCAACAGCATATCTGTGAATGAAGCACATATAGACCCCAAAACGCCAGGGAGGAACTTGCTTTGTGTTTCATAGGGCTCTGGATTTAGGAAACACTTCAAAGCAGCCCATTTTCTCTTCTTCCTTTTGCATGCATCTGGGGAGAGCTATGGCAAAAGGCTTTCAAGGGTGATCAGGGTGGCCGTACGTGTGGGAACACCCCTCGTTGTTAAACTTCAAAGAAGCACGACAGCGTTTTACCAGCAGCACGTCTCGATCCTAAAATCTGTGTCCATCCTCTGCACTGATAATCTGAGGTAAAAATTCCTTGAGAATAAACCCACTTCCTAAAAAACTATGGGTTGCGTTTCTGCGTCCAAACGGGACGTTCTGGGTTCCCTCCCGCCTTGGAGATGCTCAGGCCCCGATCGCTCAAGCCCGCATTTCCCGCACGGTTGCTGCATGCACGCGTCCCACGCCAGCTTTTGTGTGGAGCGTTTGCTCCCCCGAGGCTGGGACGCTCGGAGACACGTTGCCGACGAGGAATTCTCCCGGGGCTTCTCTGCAAGTCAATACCCACGAAAGTTGTCAAAGGCACTTGCACCCGGTCTCCAGGGCCGACGCCATCCCACTGGGGAACAAGCCATGGAGACACTGCCGTTCCCTCCATCCCTCCCCGCCCTCCGCCCGCACTTCGGGGTTCCTCTAAGAGCAGCGCTCCTCCGCGGAACCCGCCACGGTCAGTGCCTCCCATCCGCGCTGCAGCGATCGCTCCCGGGGCCGGGCGCC
>LOJH01012076.1:0-16007 GCA_001685095.1 Ellobius talpinus
GTGTGAGAACATGGTTCCCTGTAAAAAGGGATGGTTATTCTGAATTAATTAATAATTGGACCACTTATTTTTAAACTTTTTGAAACAAAGTCTCTCCATGTGTTCCAGGCTAGCTTCAAACCCACAGTCCTCCTGTCTCAGCCTTCCAAGTACCACAGAAGTTTAGATTTTGTTCCTTATTTCCTCTTTTATATGAATTTAGGGAGATGTATCCTGTCAAGTTTTGTGAGAAACCCTCAGCTCACCTTTCTTCCCTCCCTCCTTCCCTCCCTTCTTCCTTTCCTCCCTCCTTTCCTCCCATGTAGTCCAGACTGACCTAGAACTTGCCATGTAGCCAAGGGTGACCCTGAACTTCTGATTCTCCTATCTTCACCTCTCAAGTGCAGGGATGACAGGCATGCACTGCTGTGCCTGGTTTACATGGTGGTGGGGATTGAACCCAGTGCCTCATGAATGCTTGCCTCTTCAAGTACACATGTGAAGTGAGTGCCCTAGCTTGCTCTCTGTTGCAGTAAACACCGTGACCAAAAGCAACTTGCAGAGGAAAGGGTTTATTTCAGCTTAGGAGTTACAGTCCATCCCTGAGGGAAGCTGGGGCAGGAACTCAACCTGGGACCTGGAAGCAGGAGCTGAGGGAGAGACCACAGAGGATGGCTACTTATTGCCTCGCTGCCAGACTCACAGTCAGCTACTTTTTTACACAGCTCAGTTGGTGCTGCCCCCAGTGGGCTGGACCCTCTCTTACTAATTAGCAATCACGAAAATGCCCACAGGTTAATCTGAAGGAGGCAATCCCTCATTTGAGGTCTCCTCTTCCCAGGCTTGTCAAGAGGACAGCCAACATAAGCTACCGCAGGAAGCAACTGTCCACACTCTGATCTTGCTAAACCCGAATGGTTCAGCACATGGGTATTTGGTTTATTATTTTCTCCCGTGAATGTACAAAAGTTTTCACAAGATTTCTCCCAAAAACACGTGGTAGAAACTCAAAGGCAACTTTGAGGAAACTTAGGAGCAGCAGCACCTAAGGTCCCGAGGGATCTCCAAGTCTATGCAAATTCAAGGACTGATTAGTATGGTGACAGATTAGCAGTGATCTTGGTGGTCTGGGAGGGGGGTTCTGGGGTAATGGGACTGTCCCACAGTATTTGCACAGTGCCCTTGTAGGCAAGATGCTGCTGAGGCATGAATTTTTGGTCACATGTTTCCTTCTATATCAACTACATTCCCCCAGCAAACCAAAAGGCTCTGTCACCGAGGCACAGCTTGGGCAATGGACCGGGTTCAATCACTTAGGACCCTTCCAAAAATTCAGGGTGTGCAGGTGTGTGTGCAAGCTAAAGACTGACCTGGGATATTATTCCTCAGGGGCTGTCTCTCTTGTTTTTTGATACAGGATCTTCGTTGGGAAGCTTATGGATTCAACTATGCTAGCTGGCCAACCAGCCCCAGGGGCCAACTTCTCTCTCCCCATCCTCCACGAGGATTAAAAGCATGTGCCACCATACCCAGCTTTTTAATGTGAGCTCTGGGGAGTGAACACAGGTCCTCACATTTCTGTGGCCAGCATTTTATCTGTTTAGCCATCTCCCCATCCCCTCAAAGATCTTTAGAGGGTGGAGGGATGGCTCCTTAGGAGCACTGGCTGCTCTTGCAGAGGACCAGGGTTTGATTACCAGCAACCAGAGTGGCTCATGACCATCTGTAATCATTCCCAGGAGATCCTATGCCCTCTTCTGGCCTCTGTGGGCACTTCATGCATGTGGCACACAGTTATACATGCATGGAAAAATATTCATCCACATAAAAAGATACATCTTTTAAAATAGAGTCTTTAGATAAAACAGCATCAGAGTACGGTTTTCTTTCGCTGTGATAAAACGAAACAATCGAAAGTAACTCGGGGAGGAAAGATTTCATGATGTCTTACAGCCTGTAGCTTGGCCAGGGAAGTCAGGGCAGAAACTCAAGAAGGGAATCTGGAGTCACGAACTGAAGCAGAAGCCATGAAGGAGTGCTGCCAACAGGCTTGCTTGTTTAGCTTGCTTTCTTGTAGCGCCCAGGACGACCAGCCCAGGGACGGCATTACCCATAATGCACAGGGCTCACCGACATCGATCACTAATTAAGAAAATGCCCACAGGCTTGCTTACAGGCCAGTATCACAGAGGCATTTCCTCGGTTGTGAGTCCCCCTTTTCTCTGATAACTCTAACGTGTGTCAGGCTGACGATAAACTAGCCAGGACAGGCAGGTGACACCAGGAAGTTAGAAAAACTACAAGATGGCAAGGAGCCAAAGTCTAAATCTCTTCACTTGCTTAGGAAGCAGCAGCCGTGACTGGCAGATCTATCTGGAGAGCAGAGACAGGTCATCCAGGACAGACACGATGGTGTGCAGATGGAGGAGGTTTTGGGAGGCCCCAGCCCGAGAGAGGAGGCTTTGCTTCTTAGGCAGAGCTCTACAACGCATGCAGGGCGCACAGGTGTTGGCTGAGTAGTTTATACGAACACCACTAACCCATGCTCATTCAACCCCCCTGCAACCACTCCCAGGGGACTCAGGCTTTCCCGCTCATTCATGGGCAAGGTGTCATCTATCCCTGAGCCGTGGCTATTGAACTCAAAGGCACAGGACCCAGCGCTTTAGTTCAGAGCCGGCAGCTGTTCATTGATCTGTCAGCCACCTCTGAAAAATAGCCATTTCTGTTACAGGTTACATCCCTTCATGGTTCCGGCGTGCGTGCGTGAGTGCGTGCGTAAGCTGTCAGCTTAGTTTTACCGCCAGCTCCATAGCTTGCTAACCTCACAATCTTTGGAAAATTGCTCAAATTCTCAGAGCCTCCACTGAAAGAGGGGATCAGGCTTACAAAGAACAAACGGCTGATCAGTCGTGCTGGACTGAAATTCTTTCTCTCCTGTCTGGATAGCTTAGCGTCTCCGGCGAAGGCTGCAGGCAACCATGATAGCTTCATTGGAACCCCATGCGTGCACATGTGAGCTGGAGACCAGTTCACCCCACGGCCATTCTTCCGTTTGACTTCATCTCACAGCCTACCCTGAGACGGGGGCACTTTCTGTGATAGACTGAGTTGGCTCTTTGGTGGTGGCACAGAGGGTGAGGGCACCAGGGCCTTTGTGTGCCTGCCGAGTACATATTCACATACACAAACAAACCGGACCCAGAAGGTGACAATTCTGGGTTTGTTCAAAGGGGAGCAAGTGGCAGGCAGCGTCATTAGCTAGGGCTTCATCATTCAATGCTGAGTTCTGTGCCCATCTGATAAGACGTCCAGAGGTCCAACAGCAACAGCAGGCTCTGCTGCCAGGCCCCCAGTGGAGTTGGCTGAGCCTGGGACGGGCGGAGACGTTGCAGACAGGAGGGAGGGCGGCTAGCACCGGGATAAACTTTCAGCAACACAGAGCCCATTCACAGGCTGGGCTGCACCAGGGTGCCCCATGGGTGCACTTTGTCCTCTGTGAACCATGCTGAAGGTGACAGAGACGCTGCTCTTGTGAATGGTCTTGGCTTTCTGTCTTTGAGTTGCACGGAGAGAGGCAGAGCTTGTAGCTGATAGGACATAGGAGCTGGAGGATGGCAAGGTGGCTTCTGGGAGCCTGTGGCTCCTCTGCTGTCTTTATTAATGTCTTTAGGCCTCCCCACCTGAGTTTAAGAGAGAAGACCTGAAATCATGTGTGTGTGTTGCGTGTGTGTGTGTGTGTGTGAGAGAGAGAGAGAGAAAGAGAGTTTACCTAATTTTTCTGAGTCTGTGGATTGTAGCATGATTATCTTTATTATCAATGTATAAGTGAGTACATATCATGTTTATTTTTCTGGGTCTGGGTTACCTCACACAGGGTGATCTTTTTTCTAGTTCTGTCCATTTACCTGAGAATTTCATGATGTTATTTCTTTTTCAAAGCTGAGTAATATTCCATTGTGTAAATGTACAATGAGGACTCAAGAAGGGATGCGAGGATCTCCCTGGATAGTGGAAACAGACTAGATTTTGAGGGTGGCCTGGGTGCAGGTGGGGATGGAACAGGAGGGTGGAGTGGGGGATTGAGGGTGATAGTACTGGGAGAGAGAACTGGAACTGGGGGGTATTTTGGAGGCAAGGTAGAAACCTAGCGCAATGGAAACTCCCAGAAATCTATGAAGCGACCCTACCAAAGACTCCTAATAATGGGGGACATGGAGCCTGAACCAGCCATCTTCTGTAACCAGGCAAGGCTTCAAGTGGAGGGCTTGGGATACCAACCTGGTCACAAAACCTCTGACGTACAATTTGTCCTGCCTGCAAGATATGCTGGGGTAAAGTTGGCACAGAACTTGTAAGAGTGGCCAACCAATGACTGGTCCAACTTGAGACCCATGCCATGAGAGGGTGTCCATGTCCTGGATAGCCCAGAGACCTAGGATAGAACCAAACAGGGCTGGCAGAAAAAAGTCAATGAAATAATTCCTAGTGATACTCTGCTATACTCATAGACCAGAGTCTAGCCCAAACATCATCAGAGAGGCTTTATCCAGCAACCAATGGGAACAGATGCAGAGACCTACAGTCAAACATTAGGCAGAGCTTGGGGAATCTCTCAGAAGAGGGGAGGAAGGATTGTAAGAGCCAGAGGGGTCAAGGACATCATAAGAACGTGACCCACAGAATCAACTAACCATGGATCATAGGGGATCACAGAGGCTGAAGACAGAGACAATGGGGGAGCCTGCATGGGTCTGACCTAGGTCCTCTGTATATATGTTATGGTTGTGTAACTTGGTGTTCTTGTGGGACTCAAACACTGGGAGCAGGGGCTGTCTCTGACTCTTTTGCCTGCTTTGGGACCCTTTCCCCCCTACTGGGTTGCCCCATCCATCCTCATATGAGGCGATTTGCTTAGCCTAATTTATCTTGATAGGCCATGTTTGGTTGATATCTGTGGGAGGCCTATCTTTTGCTGAAGGGCAAAGGAGGAGCAATGGGTCTTGGGGAGAGGGGATAGTGGGGAGGGACTGGGAGGAGAAGAGGGAGGGGAAACTACAGTCGGGATGTGATATATGAGAGAAGAATAAAGAAAAGAAGAAGTATTTTTAAATTCATTTATTTTTATATGTAAGAGTGTTTTGCTTGCATTGGATCCCTTGGGGTTGGAGTTACTTATGGTTGTGAGCCACATGTGGATGCTGGCAACCAAACCCAGGTTGGGCAGCAAGTTCTCTGGAAGAGCAGTGAGTTCTCTTAACCACCGAACCATCTCTCCAGCCTTTGAAATCCAATTCCTATTGCTTCCATCTTTATATTTTATTTTAGAGCAACGTTTTTTGATTTATAAGAAGTGAGGAGGTGGTCTAGGTAGTCCCTCTATGCCCGCCTCCAGCGTCCTCTGTTAATATTCTGGATCAGGGTAGGGTGGACTGTGATAGTTTGTCATCCTGTCTCCTGGGGGATCTGGAGGCGGGGGCTGTGACAACCTCCCAGCCTCTCCTCAGGGCTGACATCTTTGGCTTTTTTCATGAGTATGCTCCCTGTAGAGGGTCCTTCCACTGGATCTATGTGTGGCTTTTCTCAGGGATAGGCAGGATGGGGACTCTGGGAGGATGACCCCAGGAGAAGCATCCTGCCCATGGTAGCATGGCAGAGACCACGCCACCACTCCTCTTGCCCCCTCCTCACCTGGCACTGACCCTGACTATGATGCCCTGGCCACTCCTGAGTCTGTCAGGTTTGTTGTGTGGCTTTTCCTGGAGAGTCACAAACAGTCCTCTGTTTACCCAGGTAAGTCAGTGACCACAGACCAAAGACATGATTCCACCCGAGTCCAGCTTACTGACCTCACCAGCTTATGGTATTACTTAAGGGGATTGTGGTGATTCTAGGCAGCTGCACCCTGAGAAGTCACCCCCAGCCCAGGGCCTTCCTGAAGTGCCCTGCTCAGCTTGTGGCCTGCCCCACTTAGAGCCATCCCTCCCAGGCAATCATAACTGCTTATGGAACCTGGAGAAGGGCTTTTGAGAGTCCTAACGTTCTGGGCCTTCTGTAAGTTTCTTGGGATCCCAGGTTTCCACTTCCAAGTCTGTGAGCCTCTCTCCTACCTCCAGGAGAAAACACTTGACTTCAGAGGGACATCTACAAGACAGGCCTCTCCACTGGGAAGCCACCTTCCCTGTCTTCCAACACTGCTTTGCAGAAGTGCGTCCCCATATAGCAGGGCAGTGGTTCACACCGCTAACTTCACACCACGTCCTCTTCCTTCTGCTCCTGGATCAGGATTCGGTGAGCCATTTCTGTCAAGGACCAATGGTACTGTGGCAAAAGAGTCTGGCTTCATGAGCCACACCTGGAAATGGTCCTGGCTGGTGAGCTACTCACAGGTGCAGCTGTGTTTTAACCAAGGATTTAATTATCTTCAAGGACAGCTGGGGCCAGGCATGTAGCTTTGTCAAAAAGGTGCTTGCCTTGTAAGCATGAGAATCAGGCACGGTGAATCACACTTGTAATCCCATGGTTGGGAAGGTGGAGACAGGGGCATCTCTGCTGATCAGTCACATAGCTAATCAGGGAGTCCAGGCCAATGAGAGACCCTGTCCAAAAAGCAGGGTGGAGAGGAGTCATGCGATGTTGGTACTTGGACTTCACATGCACACACGCACACACGCGCGCACACAAACACACACATTGTACAGACATCTAGAGGCTGAACTTTGCAGGGGTGATGTAGCATCGAGTAACTGTTGTGTCCCTCTGTATTTGGGGTTGCACCTGCATAACCCAGACATGCAGCTCATCCCTGAGTCTCTTGCAGCTAATTCTTTCTGAACCACTTGATCATTTATCCTTCAGGAAAAATTCTTAGGGGACTATGCCCCCAGGATCTATACCTGTTGTGGTCTTTTGCTGAGCCAGGACATTTGACTCCATGTGGCATCATCACTCAAGATTGGCCTAGGGAAGCTCATGTGGAAGGAGGTGTCTGGTGAGGAGGTCACAGGTCCCTAAGGTTTCTTCCTGCCCCCATGCTGACATTACAGGGGTCATGTTTGGTTTAGTAGGCTCTGGAAAGCAGTTACCTCACCTACACTGCCCCAGGTCTCAGGGAGACATTGGCCTTGGGCATCTGTAAAGTGGGGGGAAAACTTACAAACTGAAAGCTAGTAGAGGGGATGGTGTGAGAGACGGGGGGCAGATGGCAAGGGGCGCAGGATGCTGATGGTTCTCCAGGATCTTGTGCCCCTTGTTCATTGTGAATGGCAGTCCTGCCACCCAATCACAAGGAGGACCCCACTCTAGAGGGAAGATCCCAAGGAAGGGCTGTAAAAAATCCTAATCAGGATATTGGAGCGTATAGAGAGGCTGTGAGCAGTCGGTGTTCCTGTGACCCCCAAATATTTACCAACCAACCCTAAACAACACTCTGATTTAGCTTAAGGGAAAAGACACAAGAAACTGATTGAGAGTGAATGAGGCCATGTGTCCTGAAATCTGGCTTCAGGAGGACATAGACATCATCCCTAAGATGAACCCAGTCGGTGTCTGGTGGCGTCTCCTCTGACTCCTCCCCACTCTTCCTCTCTTTCTTCCTCTCTGTGTCCCGAATGCCATGCTCAGGATAAACACAGATGTCTTCAGTGTTTTAAGTCAGTTCACAGTGTACATGACATCATCTAAACCCGTCCGGGTGGTGGAGTGATAGCAGCCTGGGATTTCTGGTTGGAATTGAGAGGCTGGGGCACCAGTGATGAAGTTGGGGGAGGCTGGCATCTTCGTGGTTCTTCAAATAAAGGAGAGCCCGACAATGGACACCTGAGCTCTTTGGTGGAAACCCACTACCAGCCACACTGTGTTGGCCAGGATTTCTCTTTGCTCTATCCACTTCAGCGCTCTGGGGACATAAGTACAGACAGCTGGGATGGGGTGCACGGAGCGCTCGGCTTGCGCTTCTGAGATAGCCACAGCTTACTTCGCCCCTCTTTACCTTTTCCACAGGGATGCGGGCCCCGCCCTCTGCTTCATTCACAGCCTGTGATGTGTCAGAGGCAAGCAGAGTGACACCTGGGGCGGCATCCTGACAGGTGACCAAGTTTCAATCTGGAAATCTTTGAATGTTTGTCTTTGGAAGATGGTTACCATGCTGCGAGGAAGCCCAGACGTCACACAGAAAGGCCACATCTTGGTGTCCTGATCCCAGAAACGTCTGAGGTCTTGGCCCCTACACCCCTTATCTCGGTAAGCCAGATCTTCTGATTCCAGCCTCCAGTGTCAAGGACTCCTAATTGACCGTGGTGACAATGACCTTGATCACATAGCAATGTGGTGGGTGTCACTTATTTTTACAGTGAGGTTTCCTTTCCTCTTGAGACAACTCTTTTGGCAGAGGCAGGTATAATCTGGGCTCCACATCTCAGGAGAGAGCAGTCATGCCATAGGGAGGAACTGGGCTGTACCACCCCCTTGCCAATCTGGGGTCCTGTTGCTAAAGAGCAGGGGTCACAGTCCACAGCCCCACATCACAAATGGAGAGGCCGATATTTGTCTTACCCATCAGAGGGCTTTTATGCTCAGTGTTAGGGTGACCAGGGTTTAAAATAATGATGGCAGTGCTCCAAAGAGGGTGACAGTTTTTGCCAGGGAGTTCGTTCACCTAAGAACGGGTACCAGACTCTGGAACAGACCCTGGGGCACAGTGTGGATACAGCAGAACGCAGTGGGGTCCTTTCCGTTCTTTACAAACAGAGTAAACTGGGAGCCTGTCTACACTTGCTGCCTCCTGAGCAGTGGTGTGGTCATGTGACTACTTTTAGCCAGTGGGGTAAGAAGGGAAGTCATGGAGACAGGGGAGTTGCCCTGAGGGATGGGTAAACTGGGGCAGGGATGGAGTGTGGACTTCTTTAGCATGTGCTCACCCAGCAGTGCGCTTCTGGAGGCCTGAGACAGGTGCTGACTGTCTTCCTGTAGTTCTCTATGCCTCAGGGTCTCTCACTGGTATTCTGCTGCCTCTGCCCCAGTTCTAGAGCTACAGAAGCCAGAAGCTGAGCCTGGAATTCTGTGTGGGCACAATGGATTCAAACTCAGGTTCTCTTGCTTGCATAGGGAGCACTTTACCCACTGAGCTGGGTCCCCAGCCCTGGGTGTTGGGTTTTTATTTTCGGCTCAGCTAGACATTCGGGCAAGGTGGTGCCTTGGATCAAAGCTGTTATCTAGGTTGCTTTAATGATTGTCTCCAGAGGTTTATAAACTCTGTGTCTTTAAAAGGCTCAGATTTTAGTCAGTCTCCCCCAACACGAACTCTCTCCTGAGCCCATTTCCCAAGGCCTTGGGTCCTATGGGGCCATCACTTCTGTGAATTCATTTGCAAACGCCAACACCCACCTTGAATGTTTTGGAAAATCCAATACTTTGTTCATGGAAGAGGCAGCTGGGGCTGGTACTTCTAAGATGCTGTCTTTGTCTTGACACTCACCACAATGCAGGACTTTTCCCCTAAGTAGCTAGAGAGAAGTCTCAACCACTAAAAACCAGGCTTACAACCAAAAGGAGAGTTCAGTCCCTAGCACCCGCAGCTGTCATGGCTACTGCTACACACAGACACACACGCACCCCACATTCATAATCAGGCTAGAGTTCACGCTTCCTTCCTTCCTTTTCTTTTCCAATTTTGGGGGAGGGGAGAGCCGTTCTTTAAAAGGAAACTCTACCTCGAAGTCCCAGCCAGCAAGTCCTGGATGTAGGAAACCATTTTCTAGTTAGGGACACATGAGCCCAGGGAATTAGTGAACATTCCAGGTCAATTAGGGAAACAGCTTGCAGTTTGCCCTAACTGCTGCTGTCCGAGGCACATCAAATGCAGAGCGTTGCTGTCCTATGTCAATGTCAGCGGCAAGACCAGGCCCCTTGGTCTTGATTTCAGGTCTGGTTGGCCTGGCTCGCACATGCCCCAGACCATGAGGCCAGGAACAGCAGGCCTGTGTCCAAAGCCCCAGGAACTTTCCCCTGCCTCCCAGGCCTCCCACCCAACCCTAGAGGACTTGGGGATTAAAGGCAGGCTAAGTTTGGGTAGCCAGAGAAACAGGGGTTTCCTTGAATTACCACTTTCCATCTTCCTATTGGGCACAGACGGGTCTCCCCAGAGAAGACAGAGCATTGTTTCAGCCAGAGGATCCCCTAGACCCAGAGCTCCTTGCAGGGCCTCAGGGGAGGTGGAGAACCTGCAGCCCTTACCGTGGGTATCAGATGTGTCTCCTTCATGATGGCAAGCCTGTGTCAACGACCCACCTCCCCATTCCTGTCACACTCAGTTCGGCAGCGCAGATATCTGCAATGCAGTCAGACAAAGACCTCACTTCCACGCCAGCCTTCGCCAGCCTCCCATGGTATCCCTCCCCATCCCCCAGCTGCTCCATCTCCTCCCAGAAATCCCCAAAGGCATTTAACTTCCGTTTTTAAAATGCTGATAAGATCCTTAGACTTTTGAACCCTGTGCAGAGCAGGGGGACAGCGGTGGCAGTGGAGTGGGATGTTGAGCCCGAGTGAGGCAAGGATGCAGCCTGGACTGGAGGCCATGCTTGGTGTTCTCGGGTGGAGCGTGCTCAGCGGTCCTGTTTTAGCACGTGCTCAGCCACTGCACTATGATCTGAGGTCACGAGATGACTCTACAGGGCTCCACCTGGCGCCCAGCTCTTACTCATCTTTCGGGTAAGGGGCAAAATTTTATTGAAGGATGGAATGACTTAGTAGGAATAAAAATGTTCTTCTGGGAAGCATGGCAGTGGACTGCGTGGGGAGGACTTTCTGTGTGGGGAGGATTGATTGTGTGGGGAGCACTGACCATGTGGGGAGCCCTGACTGCGTGGAAAGGACTGACAGTGTGGACAGGACTGAACTGTGTGAAGAGCACTAAACTGTGTGGGGAGCACAGATCATGTGGCGAGTGAGCAGATTCAAGCATTCAGGCATTTCCCCTTCTCTTTGTGAGAGAGAAACTGCTGTCTCTGCCCAGAGAAGGCAAGGGCCTGCCTGGCCCCATATGGAAGGACAGTTGGCCATGCCTGGAGAGAATACTGCCTTCCTTCTTGGTTCTCCTTTCCTTGGACCTGGGTGCCATGAGTTCTGACCAGCAGGGAGCATTGACCAAGACCCCTTCCTCCACTTCCTGCTCACTGGTGTTAGCTCTGCCGACCCTGCCTCTACTGACATTTCATGTGGCCACACATCCCACCAATGGCCCTGCTGTGGCTTAGAGCTGTCAGCCTATGGCCTTCTGAGATCACAGCTACTGTGCCATCCCCTCTGTGGCCTCTCAGCTCTGCCACTGCTTTGGGTCACAAGTCCCCTACCCCCATAGCTTTCTCAAAAGAAGCAGCCATGTGGTCTGGTGTTCCCAAGGATAGGGTGGGAAAGCGCAGGCGTTAGAGTGGCTGGGAGTCAGCCCAGGGAGGATCAGGCCTTGCTGATCTCAGAAGCTGCAGTCCTGGAGCCCAGGTCCTGGTTCTGAACACTTTCCTGGACCACACGATCTCGGCAGCTTCAGCTGATGGAACTCATCCATTATCTGCAGCTGTAGCTCTGGGCAGAGAGACTCATTCCCCTGTTCCTTTTTCTGTGTGGATGCTGCTTGGAAGTGTCACTAACTCTCATCCTGGCCTGTCTTGGTTTAGATGAGATGGTAGCAAGGGACCTCCCAGCCTGCATCTCTCTGAGCCAGGACCCAGAAGGCCTCAGGACACCCAGAGGGCATCTCCACGGGGTTCTGAGCATTTGGGCCACAGCTTTGGCTCTAAAGGGACTCTTTAAATAACAACTGGCTGCAGACTCTCACTATGAGCCATGTCCATGGCAACAGGGACCAGGACCATTGTTGCCTGCGATTCAGTTCCCTCCCCTCCTTTTAGGCTCTCACAATGTAGCTGTGCCTGGTTCATAACCACCTAAACTAGGCTACCCTCAAGCTCTGCCTGCTTCTGCCTCCTGAGAGCTGAAGTTAAAGGGTGCACCTCCAGGTCTGGCTCTTTACCCTTTTCGTACCCAGCAAAGAGCTAAGTAGGTGTGTAATTCAGGACATCTTTGGACAGAAAAGTTGACCCAGACGAACTTTTTAGAGGAAGTGAAAGACAAGCAGGCAGCATGGAAAACAGAAAATTCCTGAATCACAGAAGTCTACTGAGAAGAGGAGCTTTCTGACAGGGTTTTGAAGTATGCCTATGAGCTCTCTCCAAAAGCCAAGGCGGTGTGAGAGTCCAACGGAGGAGGCTTGGGCTTTCCATGTGGCAGTTGTGGAAGTCATGGCCTTCTTGCCTCCCTGCACGCATATGCAAGATAACCAGGCCTAGCTCTGAGGTTCCGGGAGGCTTATTTAGGATGAAAGATACCTCGGATGTGTGGGGTTCCAGAGTCAGGCAGACTGAATTTGAACCCCGGCTCTGCTGCCTTCGGCCAACGGCAGGTGAATTAGTCTCTGGAAACTTCCTTTCCACATCCACACAGTGTGTTTGCCCGAATCACCTCTGCTGGCTGGGGTCCAGTGAGTCACACCCTAAACCCCTTGGTCCAATTACTATCTCGTGCTGACATTAACAACCATTCAGCAGCTTCCCAGGGCCATCTGAGCTGAGAGTCCAGAAAAGCAAGCCCATGGAACATGTATGCTTTTGCCAGTTGCTTGCAGGGTGCTCCTCTCGACTCTGGCCTGCTCAGATCTCTTTTTTATTCACCCAGAGTGATGATGTCACAGCTCCCGAGAACCTAGCCTCCATAAGGACATGGCGACAACTGCTACTCCCTGAGGTCTTCTGGCCTCAGCATGTGCTGGATGGATGTTAGATGTCACTGATCAAGTTTCCTTTCCATTGCTGCAATAAAACACTCTGGCCCAGAGCAACTTCTGTGAAGGAAGGGTTTATTTCAGCTTCTGGGTCACAGTTCATCATCAAGGAGAAGCAAAGTGGGCACTTGAAGCAGAAACTATGGAAGACTCCAATGCACCCCAGGTCCATGCTTAGCCAGCTTCTTATACAGCCTAGGAGCACCTTCCCAGGGAATGGTGCCGCCCACAGTGGGCTGGGGCCTCCTATATCAATTGACAATCAAGACTACCACCTGCAGACACGGCCAAGGCCAATCTGGTCTGAGCAATCTCTCAGTTGACACACCATTCTCAGGTGACTCTAGGCTGTGCCAAATTGACAGGTTATGCTAAGCAGAACAACTGGTGCTGTGGGACAATGGTTTGCACTCTGTCAATTGTATTTTAATAAAACACTGATTGGCCAGTAGCTAGGCAGGAAGTATAGGCTGGGCAACCAGGCAGGAAGTAGAGGCGGAGCAACGAGAATTCTGGGAAGAGGGATGATTCATTCTGAAGTCATGACCCAGCCTCAGAGGAACGAAGATGTGACTGCCTCGCTGAAAAGTTACCAAGCCACATGGCTAACTCAGACAAGAATTATTGGCTAATGTAAGTTATAAGAATTAGNCAATTGTATTTTAATAAAACACTGATTGGCCAGTAGCTAGGCAGGAAGTATAGGCTGGGCAACCAGGCAGGAAGTAGAGGCGGAGCAACGAGAATTCTGGGAAGAGGGATGATTCATTCTGAAGTCATGACCCAGCCTCAGAGGAACGAAGATGTGACTGCCTCGCTGAAAAGTTACCAAGCCACATGGCTAACTCAGACAAGAATTATTGGCTAATGTAAGTTATAAGAATTAGTTAATAAGAAGCCTGAGCTAATGGGCCAATCAGTTTATAACTAAAGTAGACCTCTGTGTGATTCTTTGGGACTTAACAGCTGCAGGATGGGGTGGGACAGAAAACCTATGTCAACAAACTGGTTATTCATTTCCGTTTAAAGATGTGGAAACCGAGACCTGCCTAAGTGTATCCTGACCAGCGGCTGCCCCATGGGCTCTGCCTGGCTCCTGGAGGACTTCTGCCCTGAGTTCAGTCCACAGAGCAAGGTGACTCCATCTCCACATCAGGAAGGAAGTTCTGTGCCTATGATCAGCTCACAGATGGGGAAACCGAGGAACCATGGCGGCCATGTGTCCACTATTGAAGGAAGTTACCTTCAGCCATCTTGGCCTGGAGTGCAAACTCTCAATGTCTTGGGCTCAGCCTAGATCTCAGTTAGGGGTTCCTGGGAAATGGAATCAGAGAGGAGGGTCAGGTCAGGGGTGCAGTAGAAGGTGTAACAAGGCAGGGGACCTGCAGGGAAGAACGTGAAGGGCTGAGAGGGTGCACTTTCCTTTTCTTTGTGGGCAGTGGAGGCTGTCCAGGTGGGATGCTGTGTGAGATGGTCAGAGGCCTTCAGTCCTCCTGTCTAGTGCCCAGAAGAGGGGTAATGGAACCCCCAGCTGTGTTTGCACACTCTAGGGCTCTGCAGTGGTGGTGGCAGTTCACCAGTCCCTTTGGCCTCCTGTGTGTGAACTGAACATGGTCCTGCAGGTAGAGGACTCAGGGAGCCATTAGCACACTTGGGCACTTCCTCTATGATGTCTGGGGGTGGGGCACCAGGCAAGGTCTCCACCATCCTTAGCTCCTGTTTGTGCTGCAGCTTCCTGAACTCTGCCAAATCCCCTCAGAAAGGGCTCTGGGTTCTGGTAAGGGTCACAGGCAACCCCTACCCACACAAATCTTGTGCCGATCTCTTGTCTTTCTAGAGGAAGCGAGACCAGCAGACACTCTGGTTGGAGGTCCCAGGGGTCATACTGTCTGCTTGGTTCTCAGACTCAGCCCAGACAGGGGAGGAAAGGTCAGACACGCTTGGAGCAGAGTCCCCAGCCATGGGGACAGGCCATCCTGTGATCACAGAGACTTCTCGAGACTGTCCCAGTCCAGCTTCCAGGAGCTCCTACACTGCACACTCTACTCCTTCGCGGGCTTCGCTGATGACAGGAGTGATGAATAGCAAGTCAAAGCAGAGCCCAGGCCCAAGGGAAGAGCTACAAGCCTTGGGGAGATGGCCCTGTCATCAGTCAGCATGGTTTGGCCTAGGTGCTGGTGATGGCCCCTAGCCTCAGAAGGGTTCTAAAGGAACAGCAAGGGAAGGGCAAGCCTTGGAGGCATCCCAATAGTCTCTGGTGACCACTGAGGAGCAGAAGATGCCACCTGTGAGCATGTGTGTGCACGCATGTGTGTGAGTGCATGTGTGCATCATATGCACATGAGTGTGCATGTGTTCATGTATGTACAGGTGCATATGTGGGAGCATGTATGTACGTGTGTGTGTGTGTGTGTGCACTGCAAAGTCAGCCTTGGGTGGTGTTCTTCAGGAGCTATACAGACTGTGGTGCTAAACAGGAAGACCCAGAGATTCTACTGTCTCTGAGTTCTTGGTGCTGATGCCCAGCGTTCCCCCCCCAGGTTCTGAGGATGGAACCCGGGTCTTCCTGCTTGCACAGCACACGTCCTTTACCTCCTGAGCTGCCTCCCCAGTCCTTCCAAGGACACCATCCTGAGGGGGTACCTGTGGATTTCCACAGCAGCTCCAGGAGCAAGGTTCTGCTCTCACGCCCGTTGGATGGACAAAGAAACTGCTGCTCACAGAGCTTGAATGAAGTATTTGCTGGCAGTCGTTGTGGAAACCCAGACCGCCTCATGGAAGCCACACGTGGCCACTCAACCTCAGCCTTGCTCTTACTCTCAGCAAGACACAGAGAAGAGGAGATGGCTTCCAAGTGTTCACCAACAGTGGCAGGGACTCTCTGTGGACTGCCCTCTCGGTCCCTCTGTGGTGGTTTGAATGTGACTGGCCTCCATAAGATCAGAGGGAGTTGCACTATTAGGAGGTGCAGCTTTGTTGGAGTGGGTGTGGCCTCATTGGAGAACACTGTGTCACTGTGGGATGGGCTTTGAGGTCTCCTTTGCTTAAGCTTCACTCAGTGTCACAGTCCGCTTCCTGTTGCTGCCTTGATGATAATGGACTGACCCTCTGAACTGTAAGCCAGCCCCAATGAAACATTTTCCTTTGTAAGAGCTGCCATGGTCATGGTGTCTCTTCACAGCAATAGAAACCCTAA
>LOJH01012077.1:0-14301 GCA_001685095.1 Ellobius talpinus
TGAATACAATTTATATGTTGTTATTTCAGGGTATAAGCTAGCCATGCGGGAGCTAGACCAGACAAAAAACAGGCCTGCTCCCCAATCACTACAGGTAGGAAATATGTTGTAATGTACACTTGACCCTGATTGGACGAAGACAGGAGGTACATAAGGGGAAGTGCTTGCTCTTGATTGAACTTGATGGAAAATGCATCAAATCTGGATTTCAGCTGTTGCAAATTGTGACTCAGGTCCATTTTCCAGGAACTTGGGTATGGACCTTGCCAGAGGCCTTTCACCTGGCCAGCATTTAAATCCAGCTTGTTTCAAACTTGGCTTTAAATTGTATTGGTGGTCTTATTCTCTACTGGTTGATTAACAGTTACTCCAAAGTATATGTTACAACATGTTTAATGAACGTTATATTTGTACAGAACAAAGAAAGCCATAAAGAAAGGCAAGTTTAAGTTCCAAATTAATTTGTGAGAGGGGACACATCATAGACTTTATTACAGCAAGATGGGGAAGCATGTTTTTTAGGGCCAATGTGATGAAGTTCTTAGCTTTTGGGTTGGTGGAAGTTACTGTTGGGCTACTAGGTTTGAAAAAAATGTATCTTTGAGTCACAAGATGTCCAGACACAACATTTCAAGGAACTGTTGTTTTAAAGGGTTAGTAATTGGTAAAATAAACTGAATAGACTTTAGATATGGATTATTCCTGTCTATCTTCAGAACTGCAGTTCCAGTCAGCAAACCAGTCTCTGAAGACACAGCATTTTTTTCCAGAAATTTTCATTCACAAAAGCCAAGGACTGAAGGCCTAGGTTTCAGCCAAAGCCCCTTTCTTTTCAGATGCATAGGAAAGTTAGTTAACCCTTGTTAACTTAATATGTAAATAAATGTAAAAACAAAACAGTATATTTTGGAATACTGACAGAAAGATGAACAATAGAGTCCTCCACTCTCTTTTCTACCTTAGAAACTTATTCTTGATGTCCTTAGCTATAACTTTTCTGAGCAGTCTAATTAGCTCTTTTCAGGGATAAAGATACTGGGTTTTATTTTGTTCGTTTTTCCTTCCTGTTTTCTGTCTTTTCCACAACTGTCTACAATTCTAAAATAATCACTCTTCCAATATGCATCTAAGCTTGTAAGCACACAAATGCATGCTTGTGCAGCATGGAAACACTTGTTCTGCATGATGGCAAATAGTTTGTGATAGGTTACATCACCTACAGCTGCTGCTTTCATCTTTATATAGTTTATCCATTAAGGTGATTCCTAAAAAATCTGCAATAATTCTCTAGTGTTTTCACTATCTTTCCATCTACAAAATCAAATGCTTTTCAAGGCTGGATTGGCATTGTAAAGAAAATGATATGATAGCTTGGGTATCCCATGTCAAAACAGATTCAACTTGACTTTTGTATTAATAAAACTTATTAATAATTAAGTTGACATTCTTTCAAACTTCCATATGATCCAGAAAGCATGCCAATTGTAAGAAAAAATACACATTGCATTTTAAAAGTGTTTTATGGAATGCTTAGACATGCAGGTGCCTTCTGGAAACATTAGCTTACACCAAGATAACCAAAGTAAAAACATAGTAAATGAAATATTTTGGAGAAAAGAGTTTTACATAATTTTATATTAAGATAAATATGAATGGAATTATCAGCTCTACTCTGAAGATTGAATATAATTCTCTGGAAATGACTAGGATTATGAAATAATTTGCAATTCAAGGCTTCTAGGGACTGTAAAGATGCAGTTTTTCTAATAGATAAAAATACAATCCATCTACAAGACCATGAAGAGGAAAAAGCAGAAGAGGGAAGGTTTTATGCATCATAGATATTATGCCACTGTAATTTGGAAAATAGAATAGAAACTCACAGGAGAGATGGGCTAGAAGTCATAACCACCCAGGAGGCCTGGGCAGTAAGTTTGATCAATTCAAACTTGATTCAGGAAGGGAGAATACAATTCAATATATAGGCATTTACAGCATCAGGGGGATATGCTAGGATGATGAACTTGTCTTTTTTGATGAAGGTGCAAAACACACACATGGAAAGTTAATGAGTGAAATATTGTTATTTCATCTTATGATTGCTTTGGAATCTCTGACTTAGGAGTATTAAAATCATTTCACATCATGAAATGGCACTCAGGGAAGTTACAGGAACACAAATATATGTTCATCATGGGTGTCACCTGGAAAAGAATCTCCAGAAAATCTTCATGAAAGTATGTGAAAATATCTAGGGTTTAAACACTTGTTTTAGGGGTTTGTATATATAAACAGATACACACACACACATGCACACACACACATGCACACACACACACACGCACACACACATGCACATACTTCCACCACCATTGCAACTAAAAAGAGTATTTCTGACATCTGTTGTTGGAGGCCTTGGACATTGAGTGAGTATTGTTAGTACCAATAGGAAATTTTTATTTAAATTATATATGCATATTTATATAGTAATTTATGTTTATTATGGGTAGTTTTTTCATTTCAAAATTTAAACAGATTTTGATAGTGTTACTACAGCCTTGTAGAAATATCATATTAACTAAGTTCAATTTTTTCTAAGCATAAATATAATGTATTTCCTTTTAAGAAAATATTAATTTCATAAAATTATTTTGAATAATTAAGTTCACCTTAAATTGTTTTTTCCATCAGTTTTGGCATTTTAATACAAAATAGACTGTTTTCTCAGATTTATGTTTTTCAAAAGTCAAAGTATCAGCCCTCAGAAGATAAGTTTCTTTGAAGTGTAGAGGAGGTAAGGAGTAGGCAAAGAAGTAGATAGATATACAGACACATGGGAACTTTATCTGAGGGATCAAAACTTTATTCTTCATTACTTTCTTTCTGCTGCTTTTTCTTTCTCAGTTTGGTTATTATTCCTAGGTGTTTTCCTTCTTCTCTTAATTTTTCTACCCTTTTCTTCTTCTAAGTCAAAAATTTCTACACAAGAAAAGATTACTTAACCAACAGATGTTATTTATTTTCCAAAAACAAATAAAAATTTTTACAGAGGAAGAAGTCACATAAAGTCACAAATTATATATCACTCTTGAAGCCCACAAGGAGTTAAACATATTTCTTTGTATTAATTATCCCAACATATCATCTTTACTTCAAAACGAAGATTCTTTTATAACTGATTAACAAGTTTGAAGTAAGTCAATTATGTTTTATCATTTTATTCTGAACTGGCAGACAGATGTTCATGGTTACAAATAAAGATTAATCATTTTGTTATTTACAAAAAAGGTAAACATAAAAAATCTTAAAGAATCAAAAATCTAAACTTTATATATATCAGCCTTTTCTATATTAAATCCTCAGAGTGCCCACCCATTCATCAACACTTTTTAATTAAATCATACCAGAAAACAGAGAGCAAAAATGGATACAAGAAATAAATTACTGCCTTTGGTTACCCATCTGTCTTTAATAAGAAAGGCATATCAACTAGTAATAATGACTCTCCAACTGTTCTCATTTCTTGACCTCAATTAGTGTCTTGCTCAACTATTAAAGTGTGCTTTTCTAAACTTTAAATTGTTCACCAAGATTTTCTACATTAAAGCCATAAAAAAACCCTTAACCTAACTTTACTGACAAACTAAGGTTTCTAAGGATGTGTTTCAAAGCTGTTTGCTATTCCTTGTACATGTACCATAACATTCATAGATTTGATCTTCTCATTAAGAATATATGAGGTTGAGGAGAGATGCCCCCCACCTGCATCAACATCTGATGCAGGTGGAAAAGTTGGTCTTATAATCATAAGATCAAGAGAGCTGTCCTTGACCCACACCAGCTGAAACCTTTGGGGAAAAACAGTCCTGTTCCTTTCATGGGCAGCACAAGAGAGTCAATCCTGTTGGCCAAAGGGTAGGTGAGTCAGCCCTAAGTTGTGTGCGTTGGAGAGCAGTACCCATTACTCGTCTGTCCTGTGGTCAAAGGTCAGGAAAGAGATGCCCCCCCCTACTGTCCCACCCTGCCAACAATGCCTGAGGCAGATAGGAGATCTGGTCCTGAGGTCATAAGAGAAAGAGAACTGGCTCCACCCCTCATCAGAGGCAGCACTCAGGAGAATGGCCTAGGCAACACAGAAGAGCTGATTGCGAAGGTGTAGGTGTGGAGGAATTGACTCTGAGGACAGGAAAGTGATAGAACTGGTTTCACCTCAACCCTGAGGAAATGAAAGTAGGATAAATGGCCACGTTGCATCCCTTGCTCGTCTCGGCAAGTGGTAAACTTGCCAGGACAACGTAGTAGAGTTCACCTTGGTTGAGAGGACAAGGGAAAGCTGGTGGGCTAACCAACCCTGCAATTTTACATGCTCAAAACCAGGGTCATGTGTAGGCCCACCCCAACATCCACCCCATGTGTGACCTGCTGAAGCACGAGAAGAAACTTGTTCTATAGACCCAAAGTTGCAGGATTTTCCCAAAACAGGGCCACAATAAGATAAACAAGAGGAATTCCAGTAAGGACCCTACATCTAAAGCACAGCAGAAACCACAAGCCTCAAAACAGACCAATGACTCTCTGCACTGAGCACTTGCAAGTAAAGATGTGTGTGTGTGTACGTGTGTGTTTACTGTGTGACTCACTGTGTCACACTACAGCTTCCATGATGAGAGTGCTTTGTTCCTTCTCTTTTATTCTTTTTACTTTTTTCTCTTTAATTTGATTTGATTTGATTTTGCAAAGGGAGGTTGCAGGGCAGAGAGTGGATACAAAGGGAAGGAAATGAATATGATGGAGATGCATAATGTGAAATTCAGAAAGAATGAATAAAAAAGAGAAAAAGAGACTATATAACATCCTATATTTTACTTTCCAAAGTTGGGCCCATTTTTATTGGGGTTAGGATTTTATTGCCAAGAAATTCATTTATTGAGTTAATTCTTTTATGATTTGCTAGTCCATTGTTTTATTCACTTTACCACAGATAGTTTTAAAATTTTACAGTATGCAAATTTTTCCCTCTATCAAAAACAGTACCTCTTAGTTTATCTTGAGATCTAAGTAAAAAAAATTAAGAATTTCAAGTTGTCTCAATATTTTTCTGTTTGTCATATAAAAATTTTGTTTTATAGAATTCCTTTGATGCATCTATCACCTTTATCATTATTTATTTATTTGCCGTGAAGGTAGTATGAATTGTAATGTCTTGTGTTTTTAACATATTAAGTATTTTAACACTAGGTATTAGCAAATTATTGTTTAATTGAACATCAGAACCTCTTTTATTACTAGAGTAACTTGGTGTCTGTTAATCAATATTTGCTTATCTCTATATCCCACCAAGTTAATCAGGTTACATATTCTCTTTATTTTTAAAATATCAACATTTTTAGAATTCACAAACCATAAACATAATCTTATGATTTTACTTTAGTTTTAATAATTCCCCAGTTAATGAGTATGAGTTTTTTCCACGTCCTGGGTAATATTGTTCTATATGTAACAGCAGTTTTGACACTGTCTTATCGGCACTATTCCAGAACACAGTAGCTTTGTTTTGTATTCTGAAGTAGTTTCACACTATTTTCCATGAGGATAATATTGTCTAACATTACATATATGGTGATGGGTGTAAATGTTTTTTTCCTCTAATATTTAGTCACTATTGATTAGCTTTTACTCAGGAATGATTAGTAGCTGCTCTAAAATAAAATGCCTAAAAGTTGTTCATTGTTACAGTGATTTGTCTTTCCATAAAATGTGGTCATTTCTATATTTTCTTAGCAGCATATCTTTTTAAAATCTTGTCAGTTTTAAAGCTTGATGATCTTTTAATTTTTTGCTTTTGATTTGTGCATGTTGTTGAAGTTACCTTAAGATAACATCATTTTCAAATATTTCTCTCATATTTTCAATGATCTATCAATGTTTGATTATTTCTTTTGCTGTGTAGATGATTTTTATTTGAAATAGCTTCATTTGTTTAACTTTGCTTTAGTATCTCAGCCTTCTGAGATATGCAAATAAACAAAAACAAAAGAGTTAAAAATAACCACAAATTCTTGTCAACTTCAGTGTCTAAAGCATTTTCTACTTTCTTTTCATGTTTTTGTTTCACAATTAAGGCTTCATATTCAAAGAGACAATTTTAAATGTGCAAGCAGAAACCATCAGTGTGTTTTAAACTATTGGGCGAGAAGAAAAATAACATTTTTGCATAATATTGCAAAGATGGTATAGAAACTGCTCATACCATTAGGAGGAGAAACATAAAACAGAGCAGAGAGATGGTTCCAAGCCTTAAGGAGAAAGCAACTGAGGATCTGAGTTCTACTCTTTCTTGGGAACCAAGGTAAATAGACAGTTGTGAAGCATATCTGTTACCTCACTTTTCTTCCAGCAACTGGAAAATTGAAGAGAACATTTGAAACACAATGGAATCTATGTTCAATGACCTGATTTGATTGTGTTAAATATATATATATATATATATTTGTACTTCTTACAGTGATTCAAAAGTCCAAAGCACTTGCTTTCATAACTAAAGGAATTCTTTAGTGACCTACAAAATAGTCCAAAAATTCATATGGAAACAGAATGTTGTGTGAGAGTGTTTTGCGGTGATGAAGCAATATATATCTGCTCATCTCACAAAGGGAACCTGTGACAGACCAAAAGAAAGATTGAACTGAAGTCCGACCTGAGGGAAGGAGATTTTATGGAGGCTATGTACAAAGTAAGGATCACTCAGAAACAGCTGTGAAGCCAACCCCAGGACAGGTGAGGAATCCCAAAAGCTGTTTCCCTAGAGATTTCTGTATAACTTGTAGTAGCTCAACAGATTCTTCAAGATCTCCTCTCAGCATCTCTGTTAGTCACTCTCCCACTTGTACTTGTTTACTGTGTTTGAAAATCACTGGAGTGGCCTTTCAGAATCTGGCAAAGTTCTGCTTTCTCAGAAATGTGAAAATTACTTTCCTCAAAATTCTTCTCTGAGCCTCTTGCCAACACGCTGAAGTGAGTGCTTCAGTTCCAGAAAAATAGATACAGAATACACGCAAAATTCCTATAAAGTTCTTGTTTTCTCCTTAAATACTTTTGAATATATGGCCTTCCTCTGGAACATGGTCAAGCTAGCAGTGTCTGCATACGTAATGAAAACTGACTCCCCTGCCCCCAGCATCTATAAATTGAGAAAAATCTATCTGGGGTGGCACTTCATGTCTACTTTAACTCTTCATAATAAGCTTTTGTCTAGAGTGAGAAAGCCAAGGTGTTTTGTATGTTATCCTAACTGTCATGTGTTCATATTTTCAGTTGTCTGATTTTGTCCAGCAAACCATTTCCTCCATTACCACTGGCTATTATAGTCTTTCTGACCCCTCTTCTGCAATGATCCCTATAACTTGGGAAGACATTTCATGATACAGATATCACATTTAGAGCTGAAAATTATGCAGTCCTTTTTTTTTTACAGATTAATCAATGGTGAATTTCTATCTATTGTTTCTGCTGAATAACGAGGTCTGGACAATAAGTGTTAAAATATATTACTATTTTATTTGCCTACACATGAGTCATTAAAAGTCATTTTAACACTGTGGCAATAAATGTATATTAATCCATTTTTAATACTATTTTTCTTAAGTGCATGTGACATATGTAGTCACAGGATCTTGGTCACAACAATGGTGGTAGGCATATCGTTCATCCTGCGGAGTGAGCTCTAAATCCAATCAGAAAATAGTTGGTTATTCCCATGACATTCAAGCCACTATTAAATTAATGAACATATCATCAATAGGTTGGTAATTATTCTAGCTCTCTGGATTCACAGTTGGTAAGACTGATGATTATATGCGTAGCATCTTCCAGCCCCATGAAAGCTAACCAGTAGAGAAGAAGCTTAAAAATAAAGACAGTCTTGACTTTTCCATCTGCTATGTCCCAAAATACACAGTGCCTTCAGAAATAAAGTTTTTACTTTTGAGTTATGAAGGAAATTAAAAACATTGCCTTACAAGATGTACCGTTTTGTGCATATACACAAAGGACTAGTAAAGGCTTGTGCTCATTCATGTTTATTTGATCCTCTACTCATAATAACCAGGGAGTAACATTTAGCTCTTCATCAATGAATCAGGCCTTATGAATTTTTCCCATCGATGTTGGCAACTGGTGTTTTCATTTTGTGGGTCTTTTTTTAGTAATCATATTGTTGAAATTTCCTGATGTCAGTAACTCTGCCATGTTTAAAAGATATTATCTCCAGCAAGTATCTAGTCTTCTGGAATTTACAGTCTTATTTCCTCTTCTGTGATGTTCATTGCGAATTTAGTGTACAGGATGTGTTGTGGCTGTGCCAATTGTGTTTGAATAGCCCTGTCATATCATATACACATTTTTTGATGAATTGTACATTCCTTTAGTTATTTCTGTCTACTACACTGAATACTTTTTTAGCTATACTTATCTGTGGATATTAGTGTGCAATTAAGAATTGTACCGGTTTAAGAAAGTAGCAATGGTGACTTCACTAGGAATCTGTAAATAAGTAGGCTTACCATTTTTACAGTATTAATTCTATGAATCTTCAAGCATTGGGGATCTTTGCATCTTTTAGATTCTTTCCTAATATGCTACAAATGTGTATAGCTTTTGCATATTTCTTTTACATCCTTAGTTACATGTCCTCACCTAGATTCATTTGAGGCAGTTGTGCATTGGAGAGTTTTCTTCATCTCCTGTCCAGTGTGTATAGAAAAACTACTCATTTTTATATACTTCAGTATAGAAAAACTACTTATTTTTATACATTGGATAATATTTAAACAGTTTCTAAAAACTTAATAAAATTTGGGTTATAGGAATCCATTACATTTTCTGAAACATGTGTAGATTTTATGTGAACAGAAACAATGGAACTTAAGGAAGAATTTATTTGAAAGATATTAATACAGATTTGTTGGTTAACTAAAA
Source organism: Ellobius talpinus (assembly GCA_001685095.1). Classification (NCBI taxonomy): domain Eukaryota; kingdom Metazoa; phylum Chordata; class Mammalia; order Rodentia; family Cricetidae; genus Ellobius; species Ellobius talpinus. The sequence goes on from LOJH01012077.1 coordinate 8,977, forward strand.
AATATCTTGGATCTGAATACAACTTTATATAAATCACTAATTTACATTTTGTTTGGTTGGTTTGTTTCATTTATTTATGTTTGTTTTTGTTGCTGTTTGTTCTGTGACAGCATTTCTCTATGTTGCCCTGACTTTTCTGAAATTTATTCTGTCAACCATCAAGACTGGTCTACAACTTACAGAGATCCATTTACCTCTGCCTTCCAAATATAGGGATTAAAGCTGTTTGCCACCATGCCCTGAATATGAAACAACAGTATTCTTAAAGCTAATAGCATAGTAAATTCCATTGTCATAGATTAACAATAGGGACAGAGAAATTCCACTTTTGTCACAGCTTGAAAATTCTAGAAGTTTCTTTTATTTATCTCTTCTTTTCTCAAATACTTTGTGGGCTACATTACTCATTTGTAGAGAGAACTGTAATTTGTGAGAGGAGAGACCCATAGGGAAGCACAATCATATTAAAATAATTGTGAATTAGAAATGAAAATTTTCCTTATTCATGAGATGCTAAAAAACGGATGTCAGGGTTTATTCTCTTATTCTCTTGTTGGAATGATTGCATATTTGTGTGCCATAACAAAAAAAGAAACCAAACGCTTGTAACCTTTCTTTTTTCTATCTTGCTTGTAGTTCTAATCCTTGCATTTGGGAAACAGGATAATAATAAATTAGAGAGGCTGCTAGGATGCAGAGCAAATCCCTGTTGTTAAACAAGAACAAAGCATAATTCTCTTAGTCATTTTTTGTTTACAAGTAAAGTTTTTCATCTCTAAACAATTATATATTTTATTTAACATAAACTTGTAATAATAATGACACTCACAGAATGAATATATCTGTGCTGATATGATATATATTACAAATTAATGCTTTTTATTTTATTTAATAAGATATTTAGGTTCTATGTCTTTTAATTTTGTTCTCTTTTGTTTTAATTTTAATGAGTAGTCCTCGAAATTTTTCATGTACATACATATGTCTAAATACACCATTGTAGTTTTAATATTTTAATTTTCAAATTATAATTTTCCTGAATTTTCTATAAGAAAGCTATTTAATGTGTTCCTAATTTCTATAGTATATATTTTCTCTTTTTGCTAAAATTGAGCTATAAAATCTAGTAAATAATTAAATATTTTACTGTCTGTAGAGTCACAAACAAAGTACGAAATTTTTACCACAAGAAAAGAGACTTAAACTTTGAAGTAAGTTTTAATTTATTTTCAGAGCAACAAGCAGACCTACAAAATTAAACTCTAAGCTTGGAGTTTATATATGTATTTATTAAGACATGTACACTACTGGCAGAACAAAGAAACATAATTCTAAGATGCTAACACAGATGGCTGGTCTTTTTAAAGAAAATAAGAAAGGAAGCAGGGCAGGGAAGGCAGTTTGTTCAAGATTTCCCGTTGAGGGTCTTAATCACAGCGTCTGTTATTGCGACTATAAAAGTGGCTGAGCAGAGGAGCACAGGAAATAACATTTGCCCAGTGATTGAGCAATGCAGCAAGCATGTTGATTGGGAAAAGGAGAATGAAACAGAAGCAAGATAGACAGAAAAGCCTTGAAGCCACCTTTAGTAATATCTCCAAGCATGGAGGAAGAGACATACGACATTTTGACAAAATGGATCATCTGCTCTGCAGGAACCTTTTACTTTTCCTCTATTTATTCTGTACATCTACAGTATTAACTGCTTGCTTCCCAGCAATTCTCTTCATGTGAGCTTACGAAGAAGCTGCCATGCACGAATAATGAAAATCCATATGTGGGTGTGGGTGTGAAAAGTGTTTTAAATATTTATTGAAACACTTTATTTACATTTATTTTCTCCGAGAACTTGTATTTAACATTCAGTAAAAGCCATCTACATTTTAGAACCTAGATTTGGAGAAGGAAATGAAATTCCCAAGTGTTGAACTTGGGAAAAGTGAGTGTTTGTGTAATTCCTGGGATTATAATACATTTAGAAATGTAAAAGTCAATTATACTTACAATTCAGTGTAATATTTTTATTTAAGTTCTATAATATGTGTATTAGTTCACTGCTTTTATTTATTTATTTTTTGTTTCATTTTTAAATATATTTTCATTACAATAGAATTATACTATTACTTCCCCTCCCTTTCTTTCCTTCTGCTCATTCAAGGTACCCTCTATTGAATTCATCATTTGATCCTTCACTCAAAATGACAGGTTTTTGTTTCTTGTTGTTGGTTTGAATATCATTGTTATAAATATGTATATGTATGTGCATGTTTGCATGTGTGCATAGATTCATATGCAGTTATACAAATACAACATACATGCTTGAGTTCATTTTTTTGTTGTCTGTGTGCATATAGCCTCAGTGGTGTCTACTATTATTTAATAGGCAACAAAAGGTTCATTTCTTCTTTTGTAGAAGAAAAAATGCTCACCAAGGATCAAAATGTTATTATTAAGTGAAGTAATAGCCATTTGAATTTCTATTTCCTGATCTTATCTTGATTTATATTCATATTTATTTTGGAAATAAAGTTTTTTTTTAAAAAAAATATACACTGTGTTGTTTTTGATGTCTTTAGATACTTTCATACAGATCATTGCATTAAACAGGTTGCAAGGGTTTTGAGGGATTGTTTTGAGGTAGTCAGATAAATTGCAAGCACATATTCAAATAGGATTCTTTATTATATTAGAAATCCACACAATGAGTATATTAGTCAGGATTCTTTGAAGGGAACAGAGCGGAAAGAATGACCATACATATACATATATATGTATATTGTATGTATATGATATGTGTGATTACTTGAGGTAGATCTCCCAACTAAAATAACCAAATATATATATATATAATATTTTTAGAGATGATTGCAGGCTCTGGTCCTAATCCGAAATTGCTATCTCCCAATGGAAAATCAAAGGACCTAGCAGTTGTTCAGTCCATGACATTAGATATTTCAACAATTCCATTCTGGTGCCGGGATCCCAGCACAGTACTAGAAAGTTGCCAGTTTTTGATCTATGTGGTAATCCTGAAGTAGCAGGTTCTATTACCAACAAAGGAATTGCTGAGGAAGAATATTGGTGAACTTGCTGGCCAGAGTGAGGGCAAGTGGTCAAAAACTAAAAACTTCCTTGTTCTATGCTTTTTTTACTGTGAGCTGTCAGCAGAATGTATAGACCAGATTTAGGGTAAGTTCTCTGACATCAAATGTCTAGATGTAGCATCAGTCTCCCACTACAAATGATTCAACCTAGAACAATTCTTCACTAGGTGAAATAATGTTGTCAATATAGATGAGCCACCAAACAGCTACTATCAATAATGGTTTGACATTATTAACTTGTTAATTTTATTAATAAATCACCAATAATATAACACTAATAATTATTTTGGATTTAAATTACTCAAAAGTCTTAAATTACATAAACAGAAAGTAGTTTGTTTGTCGTTAACTACAAAGAATGCTCTTGATTTAATTAAATTAAACAGTAAGTTTTTGAATACTTTTTAAAGTTATGTTTTAAAGCTGCCAAACTGTTTTTAATATCATCTGTGCTCATGAAATTATAGTAAATATTTTATAAAAAATTTATATTTTATCAGTAATTATTCGACAAAGCATCTGAAGAATATATCCATTTCCCAGTTTATCTTCATTATAACCATTGTGTTATTCAAGGTCTACATTGTCTGTAAAATTATGTAATGTTTGTATGCTTAAATAAATGAAAATAATCATAATTTATTAATTGTTGGGACCAGAACCCTTATAATTTATAAACAGAAAAATAAAATCATATTTTTGTTTGGTTTTGTATGCTTTTAAATTATTAGCAGTATTATAATATAAATCTAGAATTTGAACAAAATTCACATATCTGTTTTCTAGTCATTCTTATAACATTTAAATATATTTAAATGTTTCAATTTTGAGATATAGTTAGTAATTATTAATCCCTTTTTTATCTTTTTGTATGTATTACAATTGAACTTCATAATAACTACCATTAACTTCTGACTCTCGGGAGATATGGTACTTGATAATGAATTGATAAAATTTGAAAACACTATGAAATGAAGCATCAAGTGTTCCCTAGGCAAACAAAATTAGGAAACTTCACTTTAACTTTACTCTGTAAGGCAGTTACTGATCTGAATGAATTCTAATGCTGTCAATCTGATTTCAACTGCATTACTTGTTCTGAAAACTGTGTGCTAGATTCTCACTGAGAGTCAAGGCCATTTCATGCAAACCATTTATTTACCATAGCCTTTGCTCTGTTTATGGTGTATGCCTATTTTCTATGTTTTTACTACAATGCAAATTCTTCAGTTACAGAGACATCTTTCATCTTCATTAACAAATGATATAGAGAAGGCCCGACTCTCATTTCTTTTTAGTTAAAGTGTGAATCTTGAGGGTTCTAAGAAAAGATGAGTGTGTTACTTTTTGCATATTTATTTTAATTTGGAAAGTTAGGACTGCTGCCCTCCTCTCCCAAAGTCTTATGTTGGGGAAAGACTCAAAAGAGAAATCTGTGCTTTGCAAAATATACAGTTAATTTTCCATTAAGCAATCACTGAATAAACATGAACTCTCCAATATTGGGTGCCAGATAAAATCATAAGACCTGAGAGTACAGAGACATTTAAATGCACACTATCTTCTTGAGGACTATAAATTTTGACGGGTACTACTAATAGCTAGAAATTTGAACAAGCTACTAGAAAAGATTTTAGCTTCACTGTTTCTTAGTGTATGTTGGGAAAGCTTATCTTCCTGAATTCCTGTTATGGATGATATACCTCATTTGAAATAGATGGTAACTAAACATTTGCAAGTAGCAGAGATAGTTTACCATTGTAGTACAGTGGTTTCAGAAGATCATTTCTGTTTAGTTTTATTTTACATTATACTGCTAGGTAGCACCCCTCAGATGTGAACTTCAAATCTTCTCCAATAAACTGTCAAATAATCTATTGATTTGAAGCATTTGAGTATTAAATTTTCTCTTCAGAATTATTGCTCCACATGACCATAAACTATACAGAATTGTATTTAGCTAACATTTCTTCTTTTTTTCACTTGTGGCCAGATAGAGAGAGAGAGTCATGCTCCCCTGTTATCAAACCAATCAGGAAAAGAACATTTAATTTTGTCCATCTATTTGTTGCTTAATGTTTTCTGGATTTTTGAACTATAGTGATTTCTTCAGACAAACACATTACTCATGTCCCAGACTAACAAAAATATATTCAATATTATTTTATTATGTCTATCTATCTATCTATCTATCTATCTATCTATCTATCTATCTATCTAT
>LOJH01012077.1:14332-25905 GCA_001685095.1 Ellobius talpinus
TCTATCTATCTATCTATCTATCTATCTATCTATCTATCTGTCATCTATCTAATCTATATATTTCTACAGTTAAGAATAAATCTATTGCTTTTAGTTATGTACTATCAGAAATTGAAATAATTTCACTTGAATGGTAACTTCCAAAAGTGATAGCCTTTAATGACATTGAAAAACACATTATTGACAGAACAGCATGAAACAAAATTACTGAAACAAAATTACTCAAACAAACATAAAACAAAAAAAGAATAGCAAAAGATGACAAGAAACTAATATTAAGAATTTCATCAGTTTGTTTTCTTCTTTTGCTCTTTGTAGGCATTATATTTGTGTAAGGTATTACACAAGGATTTCTGGTAGAATGATGTCGGTTTATGTGCTCATTTGTGTATGTATGGGAGTAGTTGGAGAGCAATAAGTTGATCTCAGTGGTCTATTCATATGTTCCTATGAGAATGGGCATTTGTGAGACACTTGCAGATAAATGTTTTTGGGTAAATATAGCTCAGAGATCGACTTGATATGACTTTCTCATTCAGTTTACACTTATTTTTTGAGACAAGATTTCTCTGTAGTGCCTGTCCTTGAACTGATCAGGCTGACCTTGAACTCCCAGAGATCATCCTGCCTCTGCCTCCAGAGTTCTGGGATTAAAGGCGCACGACACCACCACCCGGCTACATTTTATTTCTATACAATAATTTCCAACTGAACAAGCTTCTTGGCCAAGCCCAGCACAGGAGTAACTGGTGTGCCACTCTATACCTGGATCCTTAAGTGAGAGCTGGAGAGCCAAACTCAGGTCATCATGCATGCACAGCAGGTTATAGCCACTGCCTCAGTCTCTGCTACAGAGATTGTATTGCATCAGAGTCACCAAGTTGACTAAGGTTTCTCCACTGTCTGTGACCTTGTTTTGCTGTTCCGAACTCTATTAATACCCACTTTCCATCTTTTCTGCTTTAGTATTAAGAATGAACACAAATCCTTTGAATGATACATAATATGAAGGGTTTTATTAAGATTGACACAATAGGAAATAATTTTCCCATTAATGATTCTTTTCAAGTTCATTGTCAAATGGTGTCTTTACGATGCATGTCTCAATGGCAGATATAATTTTAAGTGTTGTGCTTTATAAATTATTTTATATTTCCTTTGTATAATTACAAACTTCTGAGAGCTGTTCACATATTATCATGTATAATAAAACAGATAATATGTGAATTTTGTTCAAATTCTAGATTTATATTATAATACTGCTAATAATTTAAAAGCATTCAAAACCAAACAAAAATTATGATTTTATTTTTCTGTTTATAAATTATAAAGGTTCTGGTCCCAACAATTAATAAATTATGACTATTTTCATTTATTTAAGCATACAAATATCACATAATTTTACAGACACTATCTTCTTGAGGACTATAAATTTTGGCTGGTACTACTAATAGCTAGAAATTTGAAGTTACTTTCTTCCAAATTACTTCAGAACATGTTTCTATTATGTAAATAAAGAGACAGCTCCATATAGTTCAACTCTTAATAGAAAAATAAATCACTGAATAATACTTAAATTATGTTAGGAAAAAAAATCCATAGACAAGCAGCTCAGCCAGTGCAAAGAAATCCAATCAGACCAGATTAGCCAAATTAAAATGCCCATGTTTAATAAATGTTGCACTCTAGGGTGGCCAGGAGGGCATGGCAAGGGATAGAGAGACAGAGGGGGATCCATGCAAACCCAAAACCACATGTGTTATTAGCCATCGGAGCAGCTCAGCTTAGGATTTTTTCCTAACAAATATTTTTATAATGAAAGTTATTTAAGCTGTTATGGTGAGATTCCCACAGCTATGACTTTGAGATCAACCATGTTATTCATTTAATCCTTTAAAAAATTAAACAGAAGTGATAATTTATTTCACAATTTTTGCTTTCTTTTTCTTTAGTGCTCTCATTCTCTTTATGTTTTATTTGTTTTTGTCGATTTTTATTTTCAGCAAAGTCAGGCTTTTGTGAATAGCAACTAAATTTTGAGGCTTATAAGATATACAAACAAACTAATTAACAGCAAGTAACCTTTAGAGTTGGGTAGATAGAAAACAACACGGTAAAATTTCATTTTAGTAATTGTATATTAAAACAATTATTCTTTCTATAAAGAATCAACTTTTCAGGTGAGTTCAAATCAATATGTTCTTGGGCTCATCTCCCCTCTTACTATGTGTACTCAACATGTATCTGCATATCATATCCTTTGTATGATCCCTAGTACCTTTACCCGAATGTTAATATCAATTATACGTGGAAAGTACTGAAAAGGTAAATAATTTTAAAAGGTGCTTACCCTGCCTGATCCTTTTATAACTGACACATTAAGGATCTATCATGAAAACTCAGCCTATTCACTTTTATGAAGTGTAAGAATCTATAAGCTGTTTGATTCTAAAACAGAGAAGCAAAGCCCACAGATTCACACTGCACAACAACTTTGTTCAATGTAAATACCTATCTAAATTTCCCTTCCTGTTTGGATTTACATGATCTCCCAAAAGACAAGAAGACTCAAGGGATGGGTTCTTTCTATTCTGATTCTGGATTACTTAATAAGGCATAGTTGGAGGAGCATGGGAACATAAAGAGTGTTACAGTAGAGTCTCTGATTCTATCTTCTTGAATTTTTCCACATCCATGACAATCTGCATTCTGTTATTCATATTATTCTCAAAATAAAATCAAGTGATGTGAGATTTTCCCCTGTACACTGTGATTACCATGGATTAATAAAGAAATGATTTAAGCCTATGGTAGGGCAGAACAGAAAGAACTGGGTGGGGAAAACTAAATTGAATGCTGAGAGAAAGTTGGCAGAGTCAGTGAAAAGCCATGTAGCCCTGCCGGAAACAGACACCCTAACTTTACCTGGTAAGCCACAGCCTCATGGTCATACACGGATTAATAGAGATGGGTTAAATTAATATGTTAGAGCTGGCCAATAGGAAGCTAGTGCTAATAGGCCAAGCCATGATTTAGTTAATACAATTTCTGTGTGGTTATTTCAAGTCTGTGCTACTGGGCAGCCAGGAAACAAATAAGTGACCTCTTACTACAAACAAGCAAGCACCAGCAAAAAATCAAAAGTCAAATGCTGCCATAGATAGTATGAGCCAGATCCTCTGAGTCAGTAGTCTATGAAGCTTTGAATGACTGCATGAATGGCCTTATTTAAAGAGTTCCTCAATACAGGAGATTTTTAAAGGCTAAAATGGAGATTTGTCTCTAATTGATGCACAGGGAATTATCTGTCATCAAAGGCTCTAAGCCATGCAATGTGGATAGCAGAACACTACTGTCCTAAGAAATATTTACAACAACAATAAAGAAATTGAAGTGCAATGAGCAGAAATTCATTTTAATATAAATAATAATTATTTTTTCTTAAATTAATTTTAGAAATATAATCATAGCTATAATATTTCTATTATGTTAGCACAATAAAGATATTTAAATCAAAGGAGAGTGTTGAACACAAAATGACAAATTAGAGAAAATAAATTGATACCTGTGCCATTATTTGAAAAAATGTTTTATTACATTAACTTGCTCTATTTCTATACTTTAACAGTCCAATTTTAATTATGTAAATGTTAATATCATTTTACCTGAAACATATTTTTAATGCCCAAGAATCTAAAATAATAGACATTTAAAACAAACCTATATTTCTGATTAATGATTTTTCTCACTCATATAAAACTTTTGAGAAAAAAGAATATATGCAAAAGCTTTCAAGTTTACCAAAACCAAAATATAAATTTAAAAATCATTTAAGGAAAAATAAATACTTTCATAAAAATTAAGCTCCACAATTGTCTTGCTCATTGGCAGGCAATTTTTATCTTGGGTTATATCATATGACTGCTGATGCATTGTTATGGTGTAGAAAATCAGGAGCTAACACTGAGAGGATGCAAAGTAAAAATTTAATAATGGCCGGGCAATATATTCAGTCTCTCATTGTAGGAGAGTAAAATAGCTCATAACAAAGGCAGAGTAGTCTCTTTGTACCAAAAGAGTAAGTGATTAAAAGTGGAATTTTACAATTATTTGTATGGTCACAGAGAAGATATATGTTATGGTTTAATGGTTAGATAGTTAACAAGCCACGAAACATCATATGATCAGTCAACTCTCACAACAATGGAACCAGTTAACAATGTTTAATTTACAAGATTATAGAGGAAGAACCAGTCATAAAGTTGACTTCTAGCTAAGGACATGATCAAAATCTACCATTGTTCAGCTAAAATGAAACTGGAGTCAGTTGTCCCTTAGCAATATATACACAAATTATTTTCTTTTGTCATTCTCTTATTCTCTTGAAATGGAAAGTATTTACTACTATCAAATATATATTCTTATTTAATATACTGACTTTATAATAAAAGTAATCCCCATCAATAACAGCCAAAACACCATCAATGTTGTTTTTTTATTTACAGTCTGTTCTACATAGCTTTATGGCAAGTTGACAAGATGTGGTTATCTGGGAAGAGAGAATATCAAGAGAGAAAAAAATTCCTCATAAGTTTGGTCTGTAGTCAAGGATATGTAGCATTTTCTTTTCTGATAATTGATGTGGAAGTACACATACTATCGTGTGCTGTGCCACTGCAGAGCAGGTGGTGTTTTGCTGCAGAAAAGGAAGCTAAGTAAGCCATAGAGAGCAAGCCAGTTACTGAAGCTCCTCCATGGTCTTTGTTTCAGTTCCTACCTCCAGATATCTAACTTGAGTTCCTTCTCCTGAATGTCTTTATGCTCAAGTAATACAAACAGTTGAATTATGAATACACTTATAAAATTAGTATAAGAAATATCATGATGGACTACAAGTTATAAGATGAAACAGTTTTCTCCTCATGTCATTATTGGTCCCAGTGTTTATTACTGTAAGAGAAACCAGGAAAAAAAAAAAACTTTCTTTAAGTTGACACTGAACTCAGCATGGTTTGGATATATAATATTTCTTTTCAAAACTCTGGCATCATATATACATATATTGAAGATAGCATAATTATTGTTTTCCAATTATTAACAGTATGGTATAGAGAAAATATTTTACATATATAACACTGCATTTAAGGTAGAACCTGAGTACAAAGAACTTGCTACTTTTATTGTTTCTTGCTACTGCCATTTTCTCAGTAATACAGCAGCTCTGAAATTTTCTAAAAACCACCATGTAAGTTTGACCCTCTCTCTCAGTACACACAGAGAGGACAATTAAACCTCACCATATGACCAAAGTGTTCTTTTTGTAATTTTCTATTACAAATTATTCATTCATTAAACAAGATTATTAATGAACTTTCTTAGAGATAACATGGCTTAGCTAAAGAAACTGAATTTCACCCACTAAAAATGTCAGAATGAATGTAGATGTACTTAGGCTGCAATACCACTATACTACATTATTTGAGCTATATATTGCACAGATCATATTAAACTAAAATTAAACTTAAATAGGATTTACAGGCGTCTCTCACTAATATCTCAGGTCACGGAAAATCATCAAAATTTTTGAGTATAAAAACAAAACATTCATTTCTAATCATCCAAGATATCGCCATCTTTATATCTAAGTAATTAATATAAATTATGAAAATCATACAAGTTTCAATGAAAAGATCTAAGAATATATATATCCATCCTTGACATTGCAATATTTTCCCTTTCTTTTCTTTCTTTCTTTTTTTTTTCATTTTGGCCAAAAATAATTTCTGATCTTGGAAAAAGTTGAAAGTAGAAGAAGCCCTAGTGTGACTCTTGATTTAGTCAAGGACATGCACACATTTGTGCTGTTGGAACCCGCATTTCATCCTATCTCAGCTCTACTTTGAGGATTACATGCTTTCTGTTTTCTCAGTGGCAACAAAAGATTAGAAGAGCTCCTAAGAGGTATTTGGCTATCGCACAATGGCATGGCTACATGAGCTGGAAATTTGTAAAATACTATCAGCTGTTATGTTTAAATAGTGCTTGTTTTATGACCTTATTTTTTGTAACTTAGAAAGTTAATGGAACAGTTTCTCTGCTATTTCCTTCTTGGTTCATTCAATGTAATTGTTATGTTTGTGGCAAACATGAAATATTATCATGATGTATGTATTAATATAGCATCTATAATTTAATATTTTAAAAATTAATTTACAAGTTTTAATTCAACATCATAGAAACATTATAAAAGTAAGGGGACAAAGTATAAAGCAGGACTTTATTTCTTAAATTAAAACAACCTTGTATTTATTTTTTCTACTTTTAATAAATTATTGTTACTTTTATGCAATCATTGCTTTCTAAATGCACAAACAAAATGTTCTCTGGCACTGGAATGTAAGACATTTTCCCAAGTGTGATAAATCCAGATACTATTTAAATGACATTAATGAAATAGAATGTAGGTCTGATATTTTATTCATTACCCTCAAACAATTCTATTTAGAAATGAACCTGTTTTAAGCAATAGACATTCCCTGATAGGATTAAGCAACAAACTCAATTAGTTTTAATCAGTAATGCAAGTGAAACAGATTTTAACTTAACTAAAGCAAAGAGAAGTAAAATGCTTTGTAAGATAATGGGGATAATGGAATTTGAATTTCCTTTCTAAGCAGCAATACCACTGAGATCTGTGGAGATGAAGCCCAGGACAAGTGCTGTAGGTTGCTGAATTGATCCCAGTAATTAAGAGAAAGCAGGTATTGGGGCTATGTTTGAGAAAAGATAACTACCTACCTCTTAGTTAATATTTAAAAGTCATCAACTTGATCTGAATGTCCTTGCCACCTTTTACTCCTGGAACAAATAGCTTCCACAACTAAAATTTAATGTTTTATATAATGGACTATTTGCACACGTAGACTTAATTTTATTACACCACAGAAACTTCAAATGTTGTCATTTTCTTTAAAATAGTGTTATAATTATCCCATTAGTTATAAAAATAAAATAAATGATATCAAATCAGTTATATACTTTATTAATATTTGGCAACTAGCAATAGTTTTAGAAGATATAATATTTATTTATATTATTATTTATTTGATAATTCAAGGATGTAAACTTCAAGGATATGGAATTGTTCCCCTTCATTATACTTATAAGAAACCAAGAGCCTAAGAATATTTTATTTTTGTTCTGAGACAATACAAAAATTTATATGTGCCTGTGTATATATGGGTGTAGGACCATCAAATGGGGCATTGGTAGTTCATTTTTTAAGATGATAATAGCAGCTTTAATATATTAGTTGAACAAAAATATCAGGAATGTTTATAAAGAGGCACATGTAATGGCTAGTTTTATGTCAACTTCTCACAAGATAAAGTCATCAGAGGAGGGCACCCTAAATGAGAAAAAAAAATTCTCCATAAGATCAGGATGTAGGCAAGACTGTAGGGCATTTTTTAAATTAGTAATTGTTATAGAAGGGCTGTACCCATGAGCCATCATCAGTAGAGTCTCCTCTGGGATTTAAGTTCTCTGTTCTAAAAACAAAAACAAACAAACCAAAAAAACAAAAAACAAACAACAACAACAACAACAACAAAAAAACCCAACAGGCTAAACAGCCCAGCCCAGAGAGCAGAACCTCTCCATGACTTCTGCATAAGCTCCTGCCTCCAGGTACCTGCCCTCACTGCTATTGGCAATGAACAGTTATATGGAACCATGAGCAAAATAAACAAGCCCCTCCACTCTGAAGCTGCTTTGGTCATGGTGCTTCATCATAACAATAATAACCCAAACTAAGACACTGTCATTAATTACATTTTTAAGGGACTTCCTGTCTTAGTCTCAGCCTATAAGAGGCACTGCAAAGGAGTTCTTTAGTGGGCATTTTCTATATTATGACTATCCAATAATAGTAAGGCTATTATTGGGTAGTCATAATTCAAATTCTCTTTAAGGGTCAATGTGACAAAATATGTTATAAAGTCTCTTATAAAGTATAACAAATATAATGCATTTTATTAAAAAAAAGAATAAATTTTTTGTAAATGTTAAAGGCATCTGGATCTCTACTTTGTTTTCTGAAGTACCTAATATTATTTTCTTTGTTGAGAAAAAAATATGTGGTAGTGACTGATTAGTTTGAGTGAATTTCTGGTGGTAACAGCAATAATAATCTGTATGAAAACATTTTGTCTTTAGATTATCATGAATATATTTTCTGAAAACATTCATAATCTTTTTATTGAGTAGTAAATGTATCAGTTTACTGAGTTCAGTCCTTTCCTTATTCTTGGAAATATAAGGATAATGATGAATAATGATTGCTTTAAATTGCAAAAGACTTATAACTCTTCAATTAAAAAAGTGTAGTTGCTGGTAAAAGGAAGATTCATAAATCATTGTTTTTATATACCAATCCAGTAAAGTATCATATTTTAAAGAGAAACAAACACAAACTTAGTATGTATGATATCACTGTGAATTACTTGGGGATGTGTGCACAGTAAATGCTCTATGGATCATTAATCTGTTTCATGGCTTTCTCTTAAACTCCTAATCTGTTGCCCTTCATTGGTTCTGCACATTGGCAGAAATGACATGTGGCTAACAATAATTGTTTAGGCAGTTCTTAGAGGAAATTTGCAAATAGTTTCTCATGCACATTAATCAGAGATAAGGTATTCAGGTCTCCTTGAAATAATTAATATTAAGACCTTAAAAACAAAGATTGGCCATGATGATCCAAGCATATAAAAGCCCACAACTCATTTTGAGTTTATATTATATTTAGAAATACAAAATGTTTAATGCTGATATTTAATTCTTCTAATAGGAAACATTGAACCATTTCTGAAATATACAATTATTTAGACAATATAAACTTTTAGACAATATTGCCAATAAATATGACTAATCTTTCAATATGTATACTATTACAAAGAAAGTTACTTATTTTTACAAAGCGTTTATTATACGTAATTTCTCTAAACCAGAGAAAATGTTACTCTTGTAATTATATAACTTAAATACAAAATTTGCTTTATTTTATATTTTTATTCAATCATTCAAAACTTTACTAAAATAAATTTTGCTAATAATAATCCTCTTTAATTGTTTAATTTATCAAAACTGTGTTTTCCTATAGTAAATCCATTTCAGGGATTTTTGTTGTTGTTGAGTACTGGAGACTGAGCCTATCATCTTGTGCAGGAAAATATTTTTCTCTGTCTCAAGAAGCTGCTGTTCCCATCCTTACACAAGCTAATTTTATTTGTGTAAAATAAAGTTGCTTCTATGGCAATGGTTACAGAAACAAAATATGTGGAAATATGGACCTTGTCCAAAAGCTTTAGTATAGAGGTTTTGAATTGGACTTACTCAGCTTTCTCTTGGACAACTACAGTTATGTCTGGTACTGCTGCAATATTCTCTTATGATTATTAAATTCCACAGAATTTGTGGGAAAAAGAGAGAACAAACAAACAAAAATGAAGCATACAATGAAGAGCACATTGCTTTGTTGTTGCTGTTACTATCTCTCATAGACGGTAGAGCTGATTTTCTTCAACTATCCAGTTTTTCTTAGTGTTACTCATTGGTGACATTCCAGTTTTATTACTTTATATTATATACACTTAAACTAAATTTTTGAGAAAGAACATTCAGTCATCTATAAAAGTACCATCTGTTTTAAATCAGCTTCTCTATCATCTATTTATCAAATATCTGTCATCCAATGAATCTATCTTTCCTCTTCAGAACATTCAGCTTTGTTATTTCCTTTTAAGCTAAATTTAGATACATTCAGTTCTCTCCATATTAAATTCTACCTCAAAAATTCAACAAAATTCAAACTGAACATATTCAGAAAACTATATTTGAAATAAACATGTGCAGACCTTTTCTTTTTATTCTTATTTCTGAAACTATGTCATTTCACTACAACTTGCTCAGCATTTTCACTACTCAGTAAACCTGGTGTTGATTTCAAGTACAAAATAGGTCAGAGATTATATCAAGACCCTTCTTTGCCTTACATAAGAGTACTGGGCTCTCACAGGTTGGTATCCAAAGAAGTTCTGTAACCAATCTCCCTGTAAGAACAAAGATGGATGTTTGTAATACAGCATCTTTCTTCAAAATTTTAGTGCTGGATAAAAAATTATAGCTGTTTCAAAATTGGGTCATTAGAAAACAAATGAGATTCAGCATAACATTGAACATGTCTTGAAAACAATATAAATCTGAATGAAATATTTCAAAATTATTGGGTTTTAAAACAAAAAAAGAAATATTAAAGTAACGGTAGAGCACAAATAAATTTTATGTAGACTGAGTAAGAGTGATAGAAGATTAATTTTTATAAAGTAAAGTCCCTCAAAACTGCATTTTGAAGAAATTTATTTGGGAATGCTGGAAGAATCTGGAGGACAGTGTATATGAAGTCAGTTTTAAAAACTAGATACAAAGATCTTGAAAGAGCTGCTTATCAGTAAAAACAACATATTCAGAGATCTTGTTTGTTACCTGTTCACTAACACTCAGTCTCAGGACCATAAAGAATGAATTTTCCATGAATAGAATTCAAAGATTTACAATCATTAATATTGACAGTATTTTCTGGAACCTTATTTGGGCAAGTTTAGCTGATTCTATTTTTTCCAGTATTGAAAATAGATATAATTTTCTCACATAATATATCCTAACTACAATATCCCCTCCTTCTCTTCCTATCAGTTTCTCTCCACTTTCCCTTCCAAACAAATCCACTTCCTTTCTGCCTCTTACTAAAAAACAAGCTACTTCTAAGGGATAAAAATGTAGCAAAATATAACATAATGCGATAAAATTAAATTATAATGTTGGAGTTGGACAAGACAAACAAATGTGGAAATGAGCCCAATAAAGGCAAAGAATCAGAGACCTACTTGCTTGCACTCCGAGGAATCCCATGAAAATGATTAAAGTGTAAACCACAATAAATAAACAAAAGGCTGGGTGAAGACATATGCAGATCCTGGGCCTGCTCTTTCTGTCTCTGTAAGTTTATATGAGATTTGTTCATGTTGATTTAAGGAGCCTTGTTCTCCTGGTATCCTCCATCCGCTCTGGCTCTTACACTCTTTCTGCCTCCTCTTTGGATTCCCTAAGCCCTTAAGGGAGGGACTAATTTAGTTAGTTTTATCACTCCTTAACATTGCACTATGTGAAATATCCTGATCTATTTTCTAAATATGGTGCGAATGCTCATTGTTGTCACCCACATTAAGTTTCAGTTGACTCAGAACTCATATTACTTCTAGCAGTAGTTTAGAAATAAGATTGAATGGCTGTCAAATACGTTGTTCTTGTAGTTCAAATAGAACCTCTCAGTAAGGAGTTGGAGGGTGTAATCTGCTGTTGAATAAGAAGTTTCTAATTCATGTCTAGAAGGCATAATTGAGAGCTTTTTTTTATTTTACAAAATTCACTCACAACCTCAGTTTTTCTTTTTATATTAGGTTTTAAGTGCAATCATTTTAGGTCTGATTAATACTCAACAGCATATATATATA
>LOJH01012078.1:15325-25905 GCA_001685095.1 Ellobius talpinus
CCTGCCTCTGCCTCCCGAGTGCTGGGATTAAAGGCGTGCACCACCTCCGCCTGGCATAGAAATGTAGTTTTTAACATGTGTTCATTGAAACAGAAATTGTTTTATTTTGGAAATTGAACATTTTGCTTTCTACGTAAATTTTTCTAAATGAAACAAATTGATTCTCTTCCTGCTGATAATAGTTTATTGCATTTATTAGGAATGTTACAAGACAAGCGAATGGAGATAGATAAACATAGCCTAAATATTGGTGATTACAATCGAACGGTCGGGAAAGGTCCTGGCTCTCGGCCTCAGATTTCCAAAGAGTCTTCCATGGAGCGCAATCCTTATTTTGATAAGGTACAATTTTCCTTCCTTCCTTCCTTCCTTCCTTTTTTCTTTATTTCTTTTCTTCTTTCCCTCTTTCCTTTCTTTTTTAAAATTTCTGAGACTAATCAGCCATACCTTTAATAGCATAATATTTTAGGGAAAAAATGTATGTAATATAAAATAAATATAATCAAGTGCCTTTCCTATTAATGGGTTTTGGTTTATTGTTTCATTTATATATCAGTTTAGCATAGAGGTTATGTGTATATTTTCTTCTTAATCCCATGAAATATGTGTTTGGCTCTTTTTATGTGCTCTAGAATTAACACTAATTTGATCTCTTCTGTTTTCTGCCTGTTTCCTGTTGGTGCTGGAATGTCATGTGACTTCTCCTCTGTTCCTGCAATGATTTCTCCCTTCTACTTGTTTGCTTGGCTGGTGTTACACATCTTTCTGTCTGTCCAATCAGGATGGCATTGTAGCAGATGAATCCCAAAACATGCAGTTTATGTCCAGTCAAAGCATGAAGCTTCCCCCTTCAAATAGTGCACTACCTAACCAGGCCCTTGGCTCCATAGCAGGGCTGGGTACGCAAAACTTGAATTCTGTTAGACAGGTAAGTCCAGATGTGCATTGTAGGCTTTCTCTTGAACGATCTGTCTTAGTAGTAATGTCTCTCTTGTATATGTAGTTGCTGTGTTTAAACAGTAGTATCATATAGTAATGAGTGTCTTTCCCTGAAGAATCACTTTGTTATTCTGTTGGTTGTTTTCTAGAATGGCAATCCCAGTATGTTTGGTGTTGGAAACACAGCAGCACAACCCCGGGGCATGCAGCAGCCTCCAGCACAACCTCTCAGTTCATCTCAGCCTAATCTCCGTGCTCAAGTGCCTCCTCCATTACTCTCCCCTCAGGTAAACAAGCTCCTGTTCCTCTTTTCCTCTTTCCTGGGGAAGAACCTTGAATAAGTTTGTGTTTGGAGGCTGAAGTGATGGCTGCTCTTCTAGAGGACCCAGCTCCCAGCTATCTGTAACTCTATTCCTGGGGAATCTGATGTCGTCTTCTGGCCTCTTTGGGCATCAGGCATGCATATGATTCACTGAATACATGTACACAAAACATTTATACAAATGAATTAAAATTTGTGTTTGAGATAACCAGTGGACATCATAATAATTACTGACATCTTGGGATACTGCAAGTATCATTTGGCTGTTGTTGCAAAAGTGTGAGAGAAGGATTAAAGAATGGTTATTTAAATCTAAAATGTACCCTATTTTCTTTTTTTTCTTTTTCTTTTTTTTACTGTAAAACCTCTTCAGGAGGGCAACAGCAAAGTCAAATAGGATGGTTAGGATTTATCTTCGTCATTTTGACCTACTCTAAAAGAGTGTATGTGGAATTGTTTCTTAGTTAAGAAAAATACACTTTGAGTGACTGTCACATCTCATAAAGCAGCTCACTACTTTTAACTGCCTAATTGATAATTAAATTACACAGTATGCTTAGCTAGTCTGAGATATTGCAGCAACATTACTAACTTAACCATTGTGATCTCAAGGTTCCAGTTTCATTGCTGAAGTATGCACCAAACAACGGTGGCCTGAACCCGCTATTTGGCCCTCAACAGGTAGCCATGCTGAACCAGCTATCCCAACTAAACCAGCTTTCTCAGATCTCCCAGTTACAGGTAAGTATTTATTATCTGCTTGGTATGCAGTGGGGGTTCTGCAGCAGGCACTGCAGTAAACAGAGGCATTGCGTTCATAGCCTGCATAGAGCTGACAGCCTGTCAGAAAAGATGAAGAGTGAGCCTGCGTGGAAGTTCAAGATGTTATTCAGGGGAGATCCAACAAGGGAATATAGAAAGGGAAGCATGATTAGGGAAAAAAAAAGTCTGTTAAAAGTAAAGCTGGGAGTTGGGGAGTGTTTCATTGGTACAGGTTAACATATGCAAAGCCCTTGGTTCTATCCATAGCGTTGCAAAAGATAGATTGAACTAAAGACAGGGTTTTTGCAGAATTTCTGGAAACTAGATTGATACTCCAAGGAAGAGGTTTTTACTACACGAGGCAAGACTTGGGTATGTAGTATAGTCCTATAGGTTCACTGACCGTAGTCATCCTTAAGCATTCTAATCTGTAACAGCTAAACAATGCTAACCCTTTTGCATCTTCTTTCAGCGATTGTTAGCGCAGCAGCAGAGGGTGCAGAATCAGAGAAGCGTGCCTTCTGCTAACCGACAGCAGCAAGACCAGCAGGTAGAAAAGCCCTCTCCACTCGTTAATGAAAGAATTTTATTAAAATTTAATGAAGTGTGCATTTTTAGTCTGCTGTTTGTCCAGAAGTTATAGTAACTATAGAACTTTGATTGGTGTCCTTCCTCCTGGAAGGAGGTGAGTTCAGAAATGAAGAGTGTGTACCTGTGAAGATTCCTACTCACAATTTTCCTGCCTATTTTGCTGTTTGAAGGGTCGACCTCTTAGTGTACAGCAGCAGATGATGCAACAGTCTCGTCAGCTTGATCCAAGCCTGCTGGTGAAGCAGCAGACTCCGCCTTCTCAGCAGCCGCTCCATCAGCCAGCCATGAAGTCCTTCCTTGACAATGTCATGCCCCACACTACACCTGAGCTGCAGAAAGGGCCATCGCCAGTAAATGCTTTCAGCAACTTTCCTATAGGTGAGTTCCTGTTTGGCCACTACCCAGGTTACCTCCACTGCCTTTGCAGCGCTTTTCTTCAGCACAGCACTGGCCTTAGAGATGCTACTTCCTGGGGAGTAACTTGTACCTTATTGGGGAGTAACTTGTACCTTAGAGATGCTACTTGTTGGGGAGTAACTTGTACCTTAGAGATGCTACTTACTGGGGAGTAACTTATACATTCTCCTAGATTAAGCTCATCTTCATGCTTCAGGGATGGAGTCTATGTGTTCACAAAAACCACAGTATGTCAGAAAGTTGTTCTCCTAATGAGAAAAGGATAGACAAGAGGACACACTTGTTTTCAGATTCAGACTGGGATGTGCGGGGACAGAAAGTCTGACGACAGTGTTACTAGGAAGAGAAATGATATGCAGGTGCTGCTTATGGGAGATACTGGGAATAAGCCCATTAGGTTTTATTGAATTAAGAAAATAGGTATGAGGAAGACTTGTCTCTTGTTTTCTCCTAGATCACCAGTCTTTTATTCACTGAGGAAATTCAAGGCTTGCATGTTTTCTCTTCCCGGGTTCCTATGTTTGGATTCTTGGTTAAGCATAGCTCATTAATTTTTTTTCTAATCCCTCTCCTGCCTGAACAATAGTTTCATGTAAATGAGAGCCATGTTGTTGTTACCCCAGCTCTTCTGAAGACCTTAATTCTCATCACATATTCTGGGCTGTACACAACAGCTGGAGTCTATGTTGTTCCTGCTGGTATTTCTCCCTGACTGGGAAGTTTCTAATTTGGTTCTTCTGATGTTATGTAATAGACTCTGTGCTAGGGCAAGAGTCCTTGGGATTGTTAGCAGAAACCGTTCCCATGTCAGTTACCACTGTGCTAAATACTTTAGAAGGTGCTGAAGATGAAGGGAAGTGGTTCCACTTGACAGATATGGAACTGTGGAGAGCAAGTTGCAATGTTTCATCTCCAGGTGGCCTTTCCATTCTGCTTCACCTACATAGATACTACACTATAGCCTGTGAGCAAAATTTAGCCCACTGTCCAGTTTCACAAAGTTTTATTGGAACAGAACTATATTATTTCTTTAACATAATGTCTGTGACTGCTTTTGCATAGTAACATAGGGAAGGCTATGTAGCCCATATATTCTCCAGGCTTTTGAAACTTTATGCAGAGTATTTGCAAACTCTTGGTCTAATTGACAGGTCTAAGAGCAAAAGTCTGTTTTCCACAAAAAATGGAACTGGGAAGGATTTAAAAGAATTTATACTACAGTCCTAATACCGTATTTTAAGACCATTGAATTTCAAACTTGAAAATAAGAACTTCTTGGGACAGTGTTTAGACTTTTGTTTCATGACAAACATTTGAAGTGATTCTAGTGCTCGTAGTACCTAGATCATACTTTGAAAAACGCTGGCTTTCTACCAGTTTTCTGACTATAGTTTATAAAGCAGAATTATCTGTCCTTAGACCAAGAGCTTATCTGAGGAGATCATGCTCTATCAGCAAAGACTCAAATAAATTGTGCCTACAGATATGGGAGTCTTTCTCTCAGGTACCATTGTTGGAGTTAGGATAAATAGCGTCTTTCAGCTAGTCAGCCATCTGTAAAGTAATGAACTTGAAATCAAGAACTGACAATTGAGAGTGATCATACATTATACATGACAGTCTGGGAGAATAGTTAAACTTAGGGTACAATTACAAACTGTATATAGCCCCCTTAAAACTTTTTTCTCCTATTCTGTGAAGTTTTTAAATGATAAAGCTTGTATGGAAGTTTACACATGTACAGCCCTTGTGATTTGAAAGCACAGTACTGTGGAGCTTTAGAGGACCTACTGAGCCACACGCCTGTGATTTGACTGCATATGTGTGTTTGCTGAAGGACATTAGGCAGCATTGAAAACAGTTCCTGTATATAATTTTTAGAAAGTAGAAATTTGATTGTAGAAGTAAAATGTCCTGTTTTATAATTTTTAAATTTTATTTTAAAGGCTTGAACTCAAACTTGAATGTAAATATGGATATGAACAGTATTAAAGAACCACAGTCAAGACTAAGGAAGTGGACTACAGTGGACAGCATTTCTGTGAACACATCTTTGGATCAAAACTCCAGCAAACATGGTATCAATTATAGTCTTCGACTTCTCTTGGGGAAAAAAAATGTGGGGGGTGGGTATGGAGGTAAGATTGCTTAGTGGGTGAGTGTGTTTGCCACCAGGTTGTACAACCCGAGTTCAGATCTAGAACCACATGATAGGAAGAGAGCCAACTCCACCCACTTGTCCTCTGAACTCACGTATACGCTACACACAGCGAAACACATACATATAAAATAAACTAAATAAATAATAAACCCGGGTAACACGAAATTTTGGCCTTTATCTCTTTTGTGTTCATATATTCCAGCACAAAGTTAGTAGAGATAGAGACCTAGCACTTGGGAGAAAGATTTTTGTCTTCATCAGAATGAAGTATAAGCAGAGGGGCAGAGAAAGGAAAGAACAGAAAATATCCTGGAGCCGCTATGGTTTTCCACCCACTCTTCATGTGGTGTGGTGTGCTGTCTGTTACAGAGCACTGAGTGCTTTTTTCTTGCATCTTTACATAATAAACTGGGCAGTTTGGCACTTACATCCCTAATGAGAAGCTTTACTCCATTTGCAAAACTAAGAAGTGACTATGCCGGTGTATCTTGCTTACATTTTGTCGTCATGGTTTTCTTTGTAGGTGCTATTTCAAGTGGTTTTAGGCTGGAAGAATCTCCATTTGTTCCCTATGACTTTATGAATAGCAGTACTTCACCAGCCAGTCCTCCAGGTTCAATAGGAGATGGCTGGCCACGTGCCAAATCGCCTAACGGCTCTAGCAGTGTTAACTGGCCACCAGGTAAGATGCTCATAGTGCCTCTGTGATGTCTGCTTTCACCAGTGGTTTAATCTGGTTTTATGATCAGAAGTGCAGCCCTGACACAGTGATAGGGCAAACATTGTCTGCATGTTCTGGTTCCTCTGCTCCAAGTAGTGATCACGGCATGGTTCACTGACCTGTGGAAGTCTCAGAAAGCCACCTAGTCAGTGGTTGCTCTCTTAACAAGAGAGGATTCACTTGACACTGAGGCTCACTGGAAGTGCATCTCTGGCCTGCCTGAGTTTCTGCAATGCTATAAAGATAGAAATTTAGAGAAATTATTTCATTTGTATAAATAAGCAAGTTTATATAGGGCTATATATAATCCTGTTACCAGCCTGGCCTTTTAGAAGGCATGGTTACATAGGTTTTAGGAATGATTGGATATTTAGTTTGTATTTTAAAGCCATGCACTAAATTTGAATTTCCGTTTGCAGAATTTCGCCCTGGTGAACCATGGAAAGGTTATCCAAACATTGACCCTGAAACTGACCCTTACGTCACTCCTGGCAGTGTCATAAACAGTCTTTCGATTAATACTGTGCGGGAAGTTGATCACCTCAGGGACAGGAACAGTGGTACGTAGGGCCTGAGTTGTGCAACCACATGGGATAAGAACGTCTTGAGGTGGCTGGTGGGAGCAGGATTCCCTCATTCCTCACATCCACGGGAACTGGGACATAGAAAAGCAATTAACTGTGGCCACTTCTAAGATGCTGAGGATTTGTGGCTTGAGTAAGTGAACACCAAGGACATGCAAACATTTACTTTCTGATAATGCTGTCAGCGACTGCCAGATGGACAGTTCACTTATACTCAACAATATTGACATGCTTTCCTCGGGAGAAACAGCCTGGGCTCTAAAGGCTTCAAACAGTGAAACTCATGTATTTTCTAAAGGGCTGTCAGGTGAAATTACCCTGTAACTATCGTGGGGCTGTTTTTCACCTTAGGCATATGTGAATATTTTGTCTGTTATTTTGCACTAGAAGAAAAATTAATGAAATGAGTTAGTGAAACACTAAAATAATTGAAAACTTGTAATATAATTTACAAAGGAAATTCAAAAGTGTCAACTGTTTTTATACTAATATGTACTTATTAAGATAGCAAGTATTTGCCACATCATAGTGCTAATTGAAGAGTCCTATCATCCTGAAATGGCAGAATCTACCGAATAGCTGTGTTAGAGTTAGTGAGAGCCAATTCAGCAGAAGGTAGTGAAGCACAAGGCCAGGCTAAAGGGAGTTAGAGAAGAATTGTTTGCTTATAGAACTGCTTCTTTGAGGGTAGAATGTTCTGAAAGTTGAAAGGAAAGATGAAATTTGATATTAAAGAAAGAACCACTGCTAAAAGTTTAGAGCTGAAGGGTCCATGTATCTAAATGATATGTAGAATAGACTCTGTGGGAGGCTAGTTGGGACTGTCTTAGTGACCAGGTAACAGTCAAGTCTAAAGTTAAACTAGAGGAAAGGGGTATGTTGAACATGGGAAAAGACTACAGAGCCCAGATATGGAGAAGGCAGAAGCCCTGGCTCTTGGGTAGTGTGTGACAGGGTACTTTGGTGGCCTGACTTGCCAGTAGAAAGTTGTCATTCAGAGTCTCAGGCTAGGAGCAGCAAGGACAACCTCGGTGCCCAGTGCTTGAAGGAGAGCCTGGGTCTCCTAGTCGTTGCTCTATTCTTGGGGAGCAAGAAGGAAATGCCTATCTTGAGCCAAGGCAGAAACAATCAGCAGGAAGGAAGCTGCTGTCTTGGTTCCCATCTTTAATCTTTAGTATTGTTGGCTTCTATCTTGAGGCATGCTGTGATCCTGCAGCTTCTCAAACACTATGCCCTGCTCTGGTAGCTAATTGGACTCTCTTCTGCAGGGTCATCCTCATCCTTGAACACCACGCTGCCTTCAACTAGTGCCTGGTCATCCATTCGTGCCTCCAACTACAATGTTCCCCTCAGCAGTACAGCACAAAGCACTTCAGGTGGGCCCTCTCAGGAACAGCCTGATGGTTACTTTTCCTCTTGTCTTCTCGGGTAGTTGGGGAATGTTAGTGATCCTAGGGAAGTGTAGCAAGCATTGTTTCTCCCCTTTGAAATTTGTAGTCCAGCGGTCGTGTAAAACAGTTCACCTCTACCACACAGCTCTGTCATCTAAGCCTCCTCAGCCCTGTGATAAAGTACAGTTTATGAAAGCCATCTGCATTCATTTATTTAATTTTCAGTCCTTCACAGACTGATAGTTGTACAAAATGCAGGAAACAGGAATTTGTAGGCACTGCCAGAATGAGTGTGCCCTGGAGAACTAGGCCCCTGCAGTGAGCTAGGTGGCTGTGGTCCTGGGTTTTCACTATGGATCTGCTGTTGCTCGGGTAAACTGTGCTATGGCCAGACTTCCTTCAACCACACTTGGAGGAGCCATGCACTTTGTAATAACTCGGGTCTGAATGCTCAACAGTTGTTGAAGGGTTTCCCTCCCTCCTCTCCCCAGTCTTTCAGTGTTGTTTATGGCACCGTTATCTCTCAACTGCGTCATTGCGCACCCACCACTTTAGCTCTGCTCTGAGCCAGCAAGAATGGGGCAAGAATGGGTCGCATCCTGGTTGTTTTTAAGCTAGAAAGGGCCTACATTTGCACCCTAGCTGGACAGATCATTTGCCTTTCTGAGGACACTGAGAAAGAGCCTTGCAGCCAGTGAGCATTTCCCACACCATTTTCCTGCATCGGGTGACTGCTGTAGCTCTTCTCCCAGGAGTAGATGATGAGCTAAAAATATATCTGCTGACCTTGCATCTACCGAGTAGCCCGGTTGGCCTGGGAGGCCACAGATGTGAGCTCTCAGTAGTCTCTTGTGGTATCAGAGAGCAGCTCTATGCTTGCATAGTCTCGAGACAGTAGCAGATGAAGGTCCTGAGGAAGGAGTCGCTGTTTTGGGGCTGTTTTTCTCCTTTAGGCCTTTAGTTGTGTTTAGGGTTTTTTGATAGTTTCCGTTTGTTTGACACATTTTTCATGGGACAGTGAATTTTATTGTATAAATTCTCTCTTTCTAACATCCCACCTTCTTCAATTTTTTAAAATTTTTTTTCCTCCTTTCTCCTTTGAATAGCCAGAAATAGTGATTCCAAATTGACGTGGTCTCCTGGTTCAGTTACAAACACCTCTCTGGCTCATGAGCTGTGGAAAGTCCCTTTGCCACCTAAAAACATCACTGCTCCGTCCCGCCCACCTCCGGGGCTGACTGGTCAGAAGCCACCCTTGTCTACGTGGGATAATTCCCCCCTTCGTGTAGGTGGAGGATGGGGAAATTCTGATGCCAGATATACCCCAGGTAGGACACGGCTGCTATGGTGGTTGATGACGAGCTGTTTGCTGACTGATGGCAGTGTCAGCCCTGTCAGCTGGGAGGCTGCACCCTGGGAAGGTGGGATGAGTTTGAATAGGCTTCGTAGTTCATTGCCACGTTTTGCAATTCTCTTGAGGAGTCTTGACTAGTTTCCTTCAGAATGTTTATCTAAACTTGTATGGTGATACATGCCTGAAATCTTAGCACAAGGGGAGTGAGGGCAGGAACATTAAGTATGAGGAAGTTGGTATCATTTGTTCATGAGACCCTGTCTAAATAAATAAGAGCGCTTACCCAATGTCAATGGTAATGTAATGGTCGATGGTAATGTGAGTGGGGAAGTAGCCTTTTTTCAGAAGTTCTTTGGGAAGGAAGGCATCTTAAGCATCTGTTGGTTCCCTACTCATGGCAGGCTTGCAGAGCAAGGCTGCTATATAGAACATGAATTGCAGAGGCTGTATGGAGGACAGCCCAACTGAGTCTTGGAGAATGGGCTTGTTTGGGTAGTAGCTTGGCCTATCCCAAGAATGACCATGAAGTTTGCTGTTTAAGCAGACATTTGAGAGTGGAAGGGGGTGCTATTGATCTTTAAACTCAAGCACACATAGGTCATATTATCCCAGGAGAACTACAGTGACATGATTGTGAAATGCCTGTAGGTAGTCATGGGTGGTTCTTGATTGTGTTGAAAAGTTCTGCTAGAATGAAAGTGATTGCCATGGGGCCATTGTAGGAAGGCTAGATGGGGTATCCACATGGTAACCCAGACAAAATCAAAGGAAGACTGAACAGTTCAGTCCCCCTAAAGCTTCCCATCTTAGGGTACATGCAGGGACACTTCCCTGAGGCCTGCCTCTAGGAGCAACATTTGGTAGAAACAATGCCAGAGAGGTAGAAAAGCATTGTGGCTTATCTGCATCACAGAGAGAGCCACCTACAGTAGTGATCAGTGCCTGATCCAGACTAGAGTGAGCTGACATCCCACACCTGTTTGTTGGCTTTTGAGATTATTGGCTTTTGAACCTCAAAGCCCACCCCCAGGGACACACTTCCTTTAACAATGCCATACCTCTAGTCCTTCTAATCATATCAAAGTGCTCCATTTCCTCATGACTAAACATTCAAATATATGACCCTAAGTGGTCACTTTTTATTTGAACCACCACACTCTGAATATATGTTAGTGCACTCTGTGCCTGAAAGGAGGTTCTGGAAGATGGGGATACTTGATTCTGTGGAACTGCAGTGATAAACAACAGTTGTAAGCCACCACACTGGTGCTGAGGAATTAAGCCGGGTCATATGCAAATAAAGCCGGTTCTCTCAAATGCTGAGCCATCCTTCCTACC
>LOJH01012079.1:332-19139 GCA_001685095.1 Ellobius talpinus
GTTTCTTGCCCAAATGGTTAGCAAACTCCATAAGGAGCCTCTTTGATGCCCATCTTCCTTTTGAAGTAGCTGGCGCTGCCAGGAGCAGGTGTGTCTCATGTCATTAAAAGTTCAAAGTTATTAAAACATGTTAAATGCCATATTCTGAAGGTCTTTGAAAGATTTAAAGAATGCCTATCAAACTGAAACATATCTCTGTACATCTAGAGAACCCAAGTAACATGCCTAGAAGTTTGACAATTATAGATGACTATCTATTAACCTATATTTCTTAATTATACATTACATTTTAAATGAGCTGTACAATAACAATACCTTAAACAAGAGCAGAAATTTACATATAACAAAATCGACCTAAAACTTATATCAACAGAGCAAAATCCATACCAATGCAAATCTCTATAGCATATCCCCCTTTAAATGTAAAAAAAAGAACAATATTTGGGAATTTGGGCATAGTTCTCTCCAAACTTCTTCCTGGTTTTTGTTGGGTGAAGTAATTTTTGGAGGTGTTTAGGGTGACCTTTTGGGAGGTCTTGTTCCATCAAATCACATTAGTCAGGAAGCAATACAGAGGTTCTCATCCTCTGTGGTAACAAAAGAAGAACCTCTTTTCCAAATTCTGAAGTCATGATACCTTTAAAATGTGTATGTTGGTTTAGCTTAGCAGTCCCCAGAATCAAATGTCTCTCTGCAGTTGAAAAATTCAAAGAAAGCATGATAGTATACATAATCCAGACTCTCTATGTATATTCCATCTTTATATGGTTTATTTTTTACTCCGTTACTTTTTCTACATGTTTAGTATTTATTTTATTATCTTTACTCCTTTAATATGACTATCTATACTCTTATATTACATTCACTATATCTTTATTCCTTTTTTTCTTTCTCCCAAGCCTATGTATGTTTGTTAAACATGCTGTGTCTCGTTTAGAGGTCTTGTATGTCAGAGTCTGTCCTATTGTATGTCTGTTATTCTTTTCCATCCAGGAGAGCTTCTTAAAATGTAATCAGCTAGAACTAAGGCTGCTGTGCCTTTTGGTTCTGCCCAGTACAGTATGTTGGAGGTCTGTTCATTGCCTTTTAGAGCCATTCTGTCCACCCCAGATCCAGGGTTGGGCCGCATCATGAATCAAGTCATAACATTCTGTTCACAAACCCCATTTAAATGCTCTGTAGCTGGACCTCCCAAAAATGTCAGAGTTCATACTGGCTGCATGGCCCAGGAAACTGTTGTTTCAAAACCATCCAGTTTTGGGTTTTTTGTTTGTTTGTTTGCTTGCTTGCTTGGTTGTTTTCTCTTTTTTGTTGTTGTTGTTTTCTACTTCTGAATCAGGAAGACCTCTCTTAAAGGAACTGTGGCATGCTGCCAGCAAGCAGAGCCCATCTGGGGGGGACTGCAGCTAAACTTTGTTTTTCAATGTCTAGAATTCCTTTTCCAGCCCTTTTAGGTTTATGTACATTTAGCTAGCACACATTGGCATGCCAATTTGTAGTAGGAGGCTGCTCATTTGTTTCCCTGCCACCCAGACTCCTGAAAGAACCACACAGAAACTATTAATTAAATCACTGCTTGGCCTATTAGCTCTAGCTTCTTATTGGCTAGTTCTTACATCTTAATTTAACCCATTTCTATTAATCTGTATATCACCACATGGCTGTGGCTTACTGGCAAGGTTCTGTCCGGCAGCACTTCATCTTTCCCCACTAGCAGCTACATGGCATCTCCTGACTCTGCCTACTCTCTCTTGATAAAGTTAAAGCCTTCCATTTTATTTAAAGAGAAAAGGGGAAATGGTGTGGGAAATCCTTCTGTATATGTGTTGCTTTTTTAGTTAATGAATAAAGAAACTACTTTGAGCCTATAGCAGGGAAGAACTGATCTATGAGGGGAAAATTAAACTGCATGCCAGGAGAAAGTACACAAAGTCATGGAGACACCATGTATCTGCCAGAGGGGGAAGAGGCAAGCCATAAATCGGAGCCTTGCCAGTAGGCCATGAGCCTTGTGGTAAAATATAAAATAATAGAAATGTGTTAATTTAAGAGATAAATGTGAGCTAGAAATATTCATAAGCTATTAGGTCAAGCAGTGTTGTTATTAATACAGTTTTGATGTGATTATTTTTGGTTCTGGGCAGCCAGGAACAAACAAGCAGCCCTCATACAACAGATTGATCTAATAAAGAGCTGAATGGCTAGGAAGGAAAGAAAGGATAGGCAGTATTGGCAGGCAGATAGAATAAATAGGAAAGGAAGAGAGAAGACAGGGGTGTGAGAAAGGGAAAGGAGCAGAGGACACCAGGGTCCAGCCATCCAGTCACACAGCCAGCAATAGAGAAAGAAATAAATAAAGACATATAGAATACAGAAATGTAAAATCCCAGAGGCAAAAGATAGATAGAATATTTAAATTGAGAAAAGATGACTGGAAATGAACCAAGCTAAGTCCTGGCATTTATAAGTAAGAATAAGTCTCCATGTGATTATTTGAGAGTTGGATGGTAGGCCCCCAAAGAGCAAAGAGTAAAAAGATTGAAAAAAATAACCAATTACAGCCACCAGTGAAATTTCTGAGTGGCACTATCAGATTTATCTTTGCACTTGTCAGAGAACCAATATTTAGCTGATGCTCACAGGTTGATGCTGCCTTGATTTCCTGTAGCTTAGAACTAAGGAACGTCCAGAACCTGACATCTTGGATTAGAATCTGAGCTTTACCTTTCAATTGTCATATTAACTGAGATACATGTAACAACAGTGAAAGAAAAGAGAGTCATGAATTTGAAAGAGAACAAGGGTGTGCCACATGGGAGGGTTGAGGATTGACAATGGAAGGAAAAATGACACATTGTAATCTCAAAAAATTAAAAATATTAGGACTTCTGTGTATTTCAGTCTTTTCAGTTTTATTAGTTTTTGGTACTTGGAATGAACCTAGAGCCTCCTACATGCTAGGCTAGCACTCTACTGTTGAATTAAGTCCAATTCCCCTTTGTAATGTATATTTTTTAATTATAAGAAAGGGCTTCCTAAGCTGACTTGACTGCCTTGTACTTATTCTGTAGTTGTTTCTTCTTGTGTAAATAATATAATTTTATCTTTGGAATGTATTAAGATACAAGTGAGTACACTAATTGAAAACTTGAAGTTGACCCAAGCAATCTTCACATTCTACTCTTCCTTGCCCTTATTCCTTTGAAATTCTAACTGTAATAGAAAGAAAATAATTAGCTAACATTAGTGCATGCCTGTATGTTAGCATTGCACGAATATCATCTCATTATTTCATCATAGTGATAACAAGAGAAGGAGTTTCAACTGACATTTAGAGAAATCTCACTAGGTACTTGTTATTCTATTTTTGTCCCACACCATTGATCAGCCCAGACTCACATACTTTTTCTCCCTTTTGTGACTCCTAAGTATCACCAAAGCCTCACCTCCCTTTAATTCTGTAGTGTTTGTCAACTGTCTTTATGATGAAGGCATATGTAGTGATAGGGAGCACAATGAAAGTAACATATAGACAGATGACCCACCTACATCAGGCATAGGATTTCCTTATGTCTTTGTCTACATGTCACACTACTGTGAATGGTGTTGTGGGGTGGGTAGGAATAGCTTATCATCTTTACTGCTATATGATTCTTCCAGGTTTGATCAGGAAAACTGTCATTCACTGTGCAAAGGGTCTAAATCTTTTTCTCCACTGAAGTCCACTATATTGAAGGTTCCTTCAAAATTACCTCTTTCATCTATTTTTGCTTATCTTTTAGCTAATGGAGTCTATTACAAAGCTAATTTTTGATAAATGCATGATTTATGACCAAGTGGGTGAGTAAATAATGATTATGTAAGTAAAATGATACATCATATCTGAATTGACTCCTAACAGGCTAATTCTGCCCATTCATACTTCCTGGTGGAAAAGAAACTCCCCAAGACAACTTGAAAACTATATTGATTTCACATATTTTAGAAACACCAAAGGCCTTATGAACCAGGGGGCATTTCAACCATATGCTTTTCATGTCCTGGTTCAGCTGGAAGTAATTGCATGGCCAGTCTTTTCTGGGATGTCAACATGCATTTATCAGGTTTCCAGGCACCAAGTTTCTCTTTTGAAATCATAAAAGATGTAACTCTTGGCAGAATTATATAAACATTAGATTATTTTGCTGATTGTTTGCTAAGAACCATCATTCGATTCATCTGCCATGATAACTTCACAATGTCCTTGAGGCAATCCAGTACACTAACTATTTGCCTTTCCATGTTTCAAATTCATTACAATAAGAACTCTAAACCTTAAAAGAAGTCATAACAAACCTTTAGCAAAGCTAAGAGGCAGGGCAGAAGGAAAACATTAACTGTTGTAGGACAACATTCTCATCTGATGGAGGAATTTCTCTTTCTCCTTTTCACCTCTTCTTTTTTCTTCTTCTTCCTGTTAGTGAAGTTTAGATTAATCTTTTTTCAAGGAATCGACTGCACTTTTTAGATGTGAACTATAATTTTTAGTCATGTGAAGACTTGTTTCTTAGTGATACACATGATTTACCTTAAACCACAATAAATGTATTATCTTAGCAAAACACTATTTCCATTTTACCACATAAGATCTTTAAGGCTATGTTGACAAGAGAAGAAATATCCAGGAATCAAATACACTAAGGACTATGACAAAGGACAATAGTAGTTCAAACCACAATGTCTTGGTAGAGAATGAAGCTAATTGGACAGATTTCTTAGGAGTCTGAATCGCTGAATCCACACAGATCTTGGGAGTATACAAAGAGAACACAGATGAGTGAGTCCTAGAGATTCCAAGAGAAGCATCTGAATGGAAGTAACCTATCATTGACCAGGAGTTTAATAAGATGGATCAAAGTCACTGGAGAAAGGACGGATTAGTAGTAATAGTAGGGCCAGGAATCATCAGAGGCAGGAATCTCAACACTGGGGGAAATTGGCTGCCTCTCAGTAACAGAAACAGAATCTATAAAAAGAACCCAACCATTTCATTGTAAGTGACACTGCACTCTCAGAAGACACATACAGAACTTTTCCTGACTGTGGCAGAGAAGAAATACAGGAAACCATTAACAGTGTGGGCTGTCTGAAACCTGTCCTTAACATATATGTCATTTGGGAAAAGTCACTTGTGTCTTGAATGATTCATGTTTGTGTCATTTAGGATACTTCCAATGACAACTAATAAATCAGAACCAAAAGTAACCTGATTTACATGGATATTTAAGGAGAGTGAGGACTGTGGATTGCAATTGAAAGCATTCCCTACATAGTGTCTTGGTGACACTTGCTTATTTACTACTGTATTGACATAAAATGGAACACTTGTTTCTGAGACCACACTCTTTATAAAGAATGACTTTGCTTTAAAAAAAAGAATGACTTTGCTTTCTAGCAATCCTCAAGCAAGAAGTTTCCAGAATTATATTATGTTTCCACATCTCAGTCAATTCATGGGACTGGACTATGCTTCATGCAGAAGACATTGAACCTGAGTTCCAGAGCAAAACATTATAAAGGGCTGAAGATCTCACTGAACTAATGAGACCTCTCATAGAAATAAAATGGTATTACTCTCCAAAAAGCAAACTGGTCTGCATTAAAGACAGGCATCTTGAGACAAAAAAAATAAGTAAATGGGCCACTTAAGCAATAAACAACAGTGTTAACATAGCTTTTCATCTTGTAAAAGGGGACAATAATGGTGACAATTTCAGATGTTTAAAAAAATTAAATAAGTTGATAGTGAGCACACAGAAGAGCCTATATGTCCTAGGACAATAAATTCAAGGTTGTCATTCCTGCTGTTCTTCCTGCTATCATTATCTACTCTCTTAATTGATTTACTTATTTAAATATTGACACTAGGTTTGTACATGTATCAGTTCAAGATACTAGTATATCACTGCCATCCTTTAAAGAGGGTTGTGCAAATTTCACAAAGGTAGACAAACTTAGTTGTAGGCCACTGCCTTAATGCTGGAGTTTTTAGTTTGTGGGAACTAAATGTCCGCACTCCTTTCTCTGTATTTCAGTGTTTACCAAGCATCATTCCCTGTACAAAATATACAGTGGGGCTACACAATGAAATAAGTTGAAATCACTTTTGCAAAATTTACTACCTGATATCCACCAGTATGGCACGCACATAGGTGGTATCCAATGAGCTTGAAAAGTTGAAGTGGAATCTAATGAGAATATCATACTAACCAATGAAAAACATTTGTGGTGTATGGCGATATTGATAAAGCTGTTTTCAAAGTTGATAAAGTGAAATATAAATATTAATTCCAATTGGAGAGTGACTTGGGCAAGTTTCTCAGAGGAAATGAAATCTGAGATGGGGTGAAAGGTCTTGCACAACTTCCAGTCAATGAGTACATATGCTCAGTTTCCAAAGTCCAGATGTAGTCCTGTATCCTGTTTGTCTATTCTACACACGAAATTATTTTAGACAGTTAAACTTTATCAATTGTTTGTCTTGGAAGGCTTTCTGATTTTCCTTGGATAAAAACTGGTGTTCAGGGAAGTTTTCACTAAATATCACATATTCTGCCTATTAGGTAATAAGCTCTGCAACAGAATGCCAGATGAAAGACATCTGAAAGCCAGAATGCAGACTGGTTTCCCCACTGCATGGATCTATAATTTCTTGATGAGGCAAGGCAATGTTTGACATGGTTTCCTGTGGTCTTCAGAATTTGCCTTTTCAGGCCACATAACCCTGTTATTTATTATTTCACATTTAGTTTGCTTTTGGTAATGAAAAGGGCTTAAAGATATCATGGAGAATACTTGGGGGTTACAGAAAATCTGGCTTCACTTCTAAGCCAGAAATAACTTGTAGTACAAGTTAGAAATTCAAAGCAGTTAGGGTTTATAAGGGGAAAATCAGCATGGTCCTGTGGTTTCAACTGACCATTACTGTGAAAACAGCATTGCCACCAACTGGTGTAATGTTTTATCATTCATTATCACACCTGGCTAAGGGCATATTGTACAAATATAGGCAACATAGGAACATATTATGCAAGGCAGGGGTACCATAATGGATTTCAGTTCTCCAGACATTCAGTCTTTGTTGTATATTTTAGTAACAAAAGACAGAGCCTCTAGTTCCTAGCATTCCAAGTATGTTTTCATGAATTTTGTCTCAACATGTAGTTCTCAACATTTTAAGTAAAAAAGGTGATAAAATTATCTCTAACATAGAGTGACTTCTACAATGTTTTGACAGTATTTGTCATAATTCCTATCACATGTGATATTTAAAATATCCACATTCTACTATAGAAGTAAAAGCATTCTTCGTGTATCAAAAGAAAAATGTGGATGAAACCTACCCAGGAAATCTAATCATTCTACTGTTACATCAGAGTTTATATTTTTGCATTAAAATTAAAACTCAACTCAGCATTTGTGATTGATAAAGACAAATTCATATGGTTTCTATTTTTTCTCTGTATAAAATAAACACATGGCATAACTAGAAAGAAAAGTATAGAAAGTTAAGTATCTGGGAGGTTGCCTGTGTTAGATACTCTACATTAAAAATATTCATCTATAATACTTCTAGTATTTTAATAATTACCATGGTAATCCCAACACTTGGAAGGGAGCAGCTTCAGCTAGATAGTAAGCTCAAGGCTGATATTGGTTTATTCAGAAGAAAAAAATGAAGGAAGGAAGAGAGAGAAAGAGAAAGAAGCAAAAGAAACATTAAAATAGAATTGAGATTGAATGGAAAGATAAAGAGAAAAAACACATGCACTAGATACTGTTTTAGAGTGCAGGAAAATAAGCTATTAAAAAAACAAAGAGACCCAGCATTACTGAAGCACACTGAAAAAGGAGGTCAAGTAGGGAAATTGAATATACTGAACAAACACCACACTATCTCAGAAAGGAATAAAATGCTACTATATGGAAAGGGGATTAGAAGTGTGTGTGTATTATAAAATCAGCCTCCATAAACTTAATTTATGAGCTTATATCTTAGTTCTTATGCTGAATGACCTGCAAGTGCACCTCAATCATGTTATTTTTGTTATTCACTCCTTCATTGCTCTCCACCCCTCCTCAGTAGGAGTTTTCAGAGGAAGCGGGGAATTTTTGTTTGTTTTTTTGTTTGTTTGTTTGTTTTTAAATACAGGAAGAGCCAAGGCAGAATTCTTTCTTGCTCACATGTTCTGAGTGGCTACACACCTGCCCTAGATATTCCAGGTTCAAGTGTCAGGTAATTAGGAACAATAACTATGACCTAAAATATGTTATATACCAGTTATTTTGATTGTATTATTTATATCCTTTTCTAAACCCCCAAATTAGCTAATTAATTTTCAATAATTTTCTTTTTTCTCTTTTGATTTGTTTTTGTTTGCTTGCTGTTTATTTATTTATTTTTGCAATTATGCAGACTGAACCTAGGACCTTGGATATGCAAAGAAAAGACTCTACCAATAAACTGTACTTCTAACTTCCTTCAGGGCTGTATTTCATTTCATGCCATTATCAATATACATACAGACAGCTTTGATATGTAGAATTTACTATAAAATTTTAAAGAACATAAGATATCTAAAATAAGTTTTCTAGTAACTGCATAAAAGACTTTTTAATTTTCAAAGTGAATTAGTTTGTGGTATCTTCTTCTACATGACTTCTAAGTCAGTTGCTTTGTAATGAATGCCACATGGTCTGGGTGGTTTCAAGCCTGAAATTTATTTACATCCGTTCAAGAGTAAAGTGTTTGGTTTATTAGTATAGATGATTTGTGTCTCTGATCACTTAATGCAGGGTCCTATGCATACCCCTGAGATAAGGCTTGTTAATTACATTCATTGATTCATCTTTATTTATTGATCATTGAGAGATGACAAAAATTATTCACTACAATAAAGAATTGCTTGATTGCTCCCTATGAGGCCATCAATTTCTGTTTTATACAGCTCAGAGTTCTGTTCAGAGTAACACATCATCTGCAATTCAATATTTTATTTGAACATGAAATATTTTCTGTTAATTAAACTTTTTTCTATAACTTTGGGGCCATAACCATTTCCAAAGATGAAGTGGGAGAAGCAGCGTAAACTACCAAACTACATAAAGCTGTCCTGCCTCTAACATACTTTCGAACTTTTCCATTTCATCATAGACAAAGTAGAGACATCTCCTCAAGGTGAGAGCTAGTATTTTCGTTCTACTCATTGAGCACAAATTACCCATTCAGTGCTGTTACTGTGGACCAGAGTGGTTCTCCAAGGATGAAAGCACCCTCTTACCCACACTAAAAAGAGAATGTGAGATTGGTGGCATACGCTTTGCATGCCCCTAGATTCCTTGATTCAAATATCACTCAGCCTTATTCATATGCAAGAGTACACTAATAGATCACCCTTTATGGCCAACCATCACTGACCACAGCACTAAATCGAGGGAAGGCTGAATGCACAGATTGACAGTATGTAATTTTTTAGAGAAAAGTTGCAGAAAACCTGCAGAGCTCTCAGAGTTACATGGACCCTATAGAGACATCAATTACTAGTCACAGGTTTATTTTACTGTCTTCTGTCCTGCTTGAAAGTTATCATGGAGGCAGTGGATGGGAAAAAGAGAAAGAAATTCCTGGATTTGTTCAGGAAATGTGAAAATTTTAGCATCATTTTCTTTCAGTAAAGTCCCATTGTATCCTGTCCCACAGTTCCTAGGACTGGCTCAAGACCACTCATAAGTGAAGCCATGGTGTCCAAAGGGCAGTGCAAGTAATTTTCCTATTTGTTGCTTCACAATACACTGAAAACACATTTGTTCAGACAAACTGGATAGCAACATAAAATATGATATACATTATCAGAATTCTGCCAAGGAGGTGACTCTACCACAGAGTTCTGAGTTTGATTTCCAAATTTTAAGTATACATTTTAATACTTCTACATATACCAGAAAAGTACTTGATTAAAGAAAGATCAGTCTTTCATACATAAAGGGATATGAAAGTATCCTTTTCAGTAAACAGTAAAAAACACCATAGATTGAGTGGCTTAAACAACAGACATTTGCTCTTTATATTCTGATTACAAGCCGAGGTCAGGGTTGTATTCTAATTAAAGCTTGTTCTGGCTGTCACACAGTTGCTATGTCTGTGCTTTTACTTGACTAGAACATGGAGCAAAAACTGTGTTGCCTCTTCTCATGATGTCACTATACTATGAGGGCAACCTCATGACTCACTCAAACTTTATTATCTCCCAAAGGCCCTCACACCAAATATCTTCACATTACTGATTAGAGCTTCAACATACAGTCATAATTTATTTAAAAGACACAGTTGAAATTCTAGCAGGAACCACATGGTATGACTCACTTTCACCTTTGACCTGAAGAAATATTAAAGCAATATATTTTTTTTTTGTATATGTTATAGGTCTGCCAAAATTCCCAATTTAATTTGTTGTTTTTGTCTGTCTTAAATTCTTGGAGCAAAAAATAGAAACCAACTACAAAAGCAAGTGCCGTTAAGACTGAATCACTGAAGTAGGAGATTCTGTGACATGCACATGTGTAGCCAATGTTTGGTTTGAATACTTCTGCATAGATTAGAAAATGTTTGAGGAAAAAGTTTATCCTTGCAAGAAAATAGTAGAGAAAGATATTTGCAGTCTCAATTCTCCTAACTACATTTATTTGAAAGTGAAACACTTGTGAAAAGTGGTGATTTACAAAGGAAAAGTCACAGGATGTAGGCTTCCTTACTGGAGTTTCTATGACCTTGATAGATAAATGTCCAATAGGCCTTGTGAGCTGGGGTGTGCAGCTGAGCTGCGGCAGTGAGGGCCTGGGGAAGAATTGTACTCCTGAGAGGAAGTGGGAAGCCCACTGCCAATGCCTCCTTCACTGTGAGTTCCCGTCAGCTTACACCTGTACTCCCTTTTCAGCCTTGTATTACTTTTGTACTGATGGTGAAGGTATTTATAGACGG
This sequence comes from Ellobius talpinus, assembly GCA_001685095.1. NCBI lineage: Eukaryota > Metazoa > Chordata > Mammalia > Rodentia > Cricetidae > Ellobius > Ellobius talpinus. The sequence continues at coordinate 11,350 of LOJH01012079.1, forward strand.
CTTCAAATTTCATGTCCCAGGGGTAGAGGAAATGACTGCAGAAAACTGCTTGCGTTTGTCTAAGTAGGAGGAATGGGTTGGTGAATTGGTTGTGACAGGAACCTGGGAAGACAATGACCCTCTTACATATACACAGCTCTCGTTTCTCTGACAGTCAATTTCAAGCAGTCTATCTGAACACCCCCCAAAAGCACATGGGTGTGTGTCAGGTTATATTTCCTGATTTGTGTTTCAAAACATTTGGTTCCTAACTGTGCTCATTCTTCTGAGGGTTTTTTTTTTCTTTAACTAGAGAATCTAATTCAGGGACTCTCACAGACTTGGCCCTCAGAAAAATTTGTTTCGTTAAATAGCAATTGAAATTCTGTAACTAGGAAGATGTGTGTGAATATGAAAACACCAACCTTTCCTGCTTTCTTCTCTCAGCAAGCGCAGGAAAAGGAGACTCCAGTTTCTGCTCAACCTTATCATTCCTTTGTGCTTTGAAGTCATCCCTATGAACAAGAAAACAAAACGTATGAAATAATGTCCATACATAAGTTAGTGAGCAGAGTTCACATGTATTTGCACTTTTGTACGTTCTCTCATTTAACTTTCAAAATAATTCTGTAAAATTGGAATTTCTATTTTCTCATTACAGAAGTAAAAGCTAAAATTGAAAGCGCTAATTAGAGCAAAATTGTATGAATACAGGCTTCTAACTTTAAAGTGATTGCTTCAGTGTTAAAACTGTCTAGGTCAAGCACATTGAAAGGATGGAGCCTCATATAAGAAAAACAGCCTTGTCTACACTAGAACTCAGGAGTCTTAAAGAAAGTAATATAATGTGTCTGCCTATGGGGAAGCAAATGATCTATGCACAGTACCTTGACATAGCCACAAGCCAGTGAAAAGAACAGTCCATTCTGCCTCACAGTTCTGCAAGTTGGCATGAAGTCCTTCATCCTCCAGTGGGGGCTAGGAGTCTCTTATTTGCCACCTATTAAACATGTGCTGGAACACAAGGATGCAAATGATGGTTCTTCTGAACTGATACTTTAGTTGAGAGAAAAATCATATAAACATGTACATACATATATATACACTTTCATATATGTGAGATTATACACACACACATATATATAACAAGTTTACACAATATGATATAAAATTACAGGAAAAGATCAAGAGCTGTAATGAAATGGTGAAGTATCTTTTTAGGATTCTTGATTAAGATTAAAGCAAGAGGAACTGTAAAATTCAGGGAATAAATAATACATTGGATTTTAGGAACTTTTAGATCTAGGAACACAAACTGTTAACACTCCTATGGTCTGTTCTTCCTAAAACATTGTGTGACTATTGGCCTAATCTCCCCTGAAATCTAAATAGCTTTCTCCCCATGACCAGAAAAGTGGACATATAAATGGCCTCCCAGAATGTTCTCACATGATATAAGAACCCATCTTCAGCTTCCACCTTTTGTCTTAGACACTGAAATAATTCAGGGGTCCTGGGTACCACGCTTTTCCACTGACAGGAAAATGTTTGCCAGCCATTCTCTCCAATGCACACAGTCCTCCTTCTCCACCTTTGGGTAAGAGTCCTTTGTTTGCAGACATCAGGTTAATACTACTCCTTTCACTGGCAGACTCAAACTGAGAGCTCCTCCTTAGATTCCCAGCCTGATCTGTCTTTCTCACACTAAAAGACTTATTTTTTATCTGTATCCTCTATTACATTGTAAAATCTTTCAGGTTAGGATTTATATTTTTATCATCAGAGTTGTAAACTGGTATGCAAAATGAATAAGTATTTGCCAAATTGATGATGAAATGACTCAAAAATAAACCCTCTGACATTCTATGAACGAACTATATTCTCTCATATACATTTATATTCAACTGCACTATCATGGAATGAGCTCTTTCTTATACATGCCTGAGCTACATATCTGAAAGCAATGCTGATTTGATTCTTGCCTCTCCCCATCTTTTAAGGATTAAGAGCCCTACATTTCTTTTATTATTTTTATTTCTTCTTCAGCTTCCCATGAATAATTCAATACCTCTCTCCTCAATGAGTTTATAGGACCCTTTAGAAAAGTAGCGATGTCTCATTTGACTTTGCAATGCAGTACTTGCCAGTTAGTGGAGAAAATAATCTCTCATTTATTTACTGTAAGTAAGCAGGAAATTTATGTTTATTTTCAGCCATTGCATTGATTACTGCAAAGCTATTTTTAGTAAAAATTTAAATTTTCTTGTAGGCTCTGACCTAGTGTATATTGCTTCTCTTTTCTCAAACTCAAGGAACTGTAACTTTGGTTTGTGGGACTTCCCAAGGGACCTGTGAAAATTAATTTTCTGCCAGAATTTGTCTTAAGTTAAAGGTTGGCTGAGGTACACAGACACTCACAAGTTCCTCTGAGATCACAGATCCTGATGTGAGAATATGACAACTTCCCTCTGCCAGAGTCCGAAGAGTCATGTCTAGACTTCAACATGGTTTGGGAGCACTCCCTAGAACACTTGATATTGATATTTTTTTCTTTACTGCAGGTTGTAAATCTGTGAAAGGATCAAGATTTTTATGTATTCCCAACTATAATTTGAACTGACTTATTTATGAAACTACAGAATGTCTATTAGCTTTTGATACCTTAACTTTGTTATGACAAATTAATCAAACTACCACTAAAATAAATTTAACTGATACCACGAACATGGCACCTGCTCTTGTTCCCCACAGAAAATCCATTCATGAGCCTATAACTCTTTTTAGACTTGTCCTATGAAGTCTGTATTGTCCTAAGATGCAGACAAGATTAGATTTGTGCCTGTAGGGAGAAAATATTGTAATTTCTGTTTGCACTTCCAGTTTAGAAAGTCACTGGTCACAACAGTGTCTATAGAGAACAAAGGGCTTCACACCAACACACCCAATGCTATGGCACAGAAGGAGTTCTGTTACCTAGGGGGAAAAAGATAACTTTCAAATATGGCATCAGTTGAGTAGTGAAATGTGAACACAAATACAGAAATATTTTTAGTCCTTCTGCTCCTATTCTAAATTAGTTAAACAAACACTGAGCTTATTCTCCTGAAATTCAGATATCCAAGTATACACATTATCAAGATTTTTGAAATTTATGGTGATTAAATTGCTCTTTAACCTGTATCTCAAGCTCGTTTGCCTGTGGGTGGTCCCACTATATACATATCATTTATCAATATCCATACCTAAATAAATAACTGTATCATAAACCTGTCTAAACAGTATATGCTCTGTCACTGTCTCACTTCCTCTTTCTCTGTGTTGGCTAGGCTTTTGTCAGCTTGATGCAATCTATAATTATTTGGCAAAAGAAATTCTCAATTGAGAAAATGTTCCATAAGATTGGCTGATAGGCAAGATTGTCAGCCATTTTCTTGGTTAATGATTGATGTGGGCAGGTCCAGTCACTGTGGGCAGTGCCATCCTTGGGCTGATGTTTTCAAGTTGTATAAGAAGGGAGGCTGAGTGAGCCATGAGCAGACAGCAAGCAACACTCCTTCTTAGCTTCTTTTTCAGATTTTTGCCTCTAGGTTCCTGCCTTGAATTTCTGCCCTGGCTTCCCTCAATGATGGAATGTTACCCGAGAGCTACAAGTGAAATAAACCCTTTCTTTCCCCCTAGTTGCCTTTGGTCATGGTGTTATATAGCATGACCCTAATTAAGACTCTCCTTTCTCTTTCCCTTCTTCCTCGTTCCTTCTCCCTGTCTCTCTATATATGACAGAATATTATATTAACAAACATGTATGAATAAATTTGTATAAATTTTCAACTTGGACCTTTAAGAATATAATTCCCCAGATGAAAAACTTTTATATGGAATCCAGAAGACTATGGTGGGTGGCATGTTACATGCACCTCATGATCCAGGGGAGCTAGGAATAGACTTCCGTGAGGCAAAGATGAGCATTGCACACCTAGCTGCATTTTCTTCGCTGCTTCAGTGACTCTAGCAGCTGTTGTGTGCCTGTGTTGGAGATTTGAGAGCCCAAGGAAGTCTGTACATTGGTCAGAGAACATGGATGTATATTCTTTGTCATTTCCAAATTGTTCATGAACATACTTTCGTCTGTTATATTAATCTCAAGTTGTGCCATTTGCGTGGTCAAATTCAACACCAGAAGCAGGTAATTCTGATGTTTTGATTTTGCAAACAGATTTATATTGAAAATAATTCAGCCAGTTTGCCTAGATAACAGCATGTGAGTACAATGGGGAAAGAGAGGAGTGTAGATAGCTTAGGGAATAAGTGTTTTTCTATTGATTGAAAATAAAATGGACATAATGGCGGTGATGAAAAGAATAAGTGAATTGTGTCCTAATGTCTCCCCACTGCTGAGCTTGGAATTTTACTAAGATATTTTCTTCAGTTGAGGTTGACTTTATTATAATCTAATTAACAAACTGAGAGGAATACTGGAAGGAAGGATAGAGGGCAGAATTAGGAAAGAAACTAAAATCTAGTCAATGTGAGTGGAGATTTGAGTGTTATTTGTCTCCAGTGTTTTCAATATTTGTAGTTTGGGACTGAAATACAAGATAATAAAGCAACACTGTAAATCAAAATAATATCTAACTTGTTTCATTTTTTCTCATTTTATTCAGGATTAAAGTTCAAAGATTCATATAACTGAAAAATTTGCTAAGAATTTTTGTGGGTACATTTTGCCTATATTCTTGATTTTAAGTGGATCTGTGAGGGCAAAGCCTAGTAGGCTGGTCAGGCAGTTACATCATAGTAGGAGGTCAATGAGCTTTGTAAAAGTTATAACTAGAATTATGAAAAAATATTGTTTTCCTCATGGATTCAAGAGTTTTTTCAATCAGGCAGGTGACTCAAAATCCACCACTCCATGTTTTATGGTATTAATTAAAAATACCATAACTATACATAGCATGGTAGATGGTATTAATTGTAAATACTAAGGCTACCCTTTGTTTGAAATATTTTAGTTTTTGAATATTTCGTACATGCCTATACTGCATATTGCTCACATCCACCTTTACCTCCTCTATTCAGGGCCCTGGCACCCACCAACAGACTCCTCCTCTCTCCCCCAATTTCATGATGTTTTTTTTTTCTTGTTAAACCTCACCAAATGTAATTAGTGTTGCCCATATGCACATGTGTGAGGAGTCATTCGCTGTAGCTTGGGCACCTTGCCACTGACTCCCCTAAAGAAACATTGTCAGTGGTTGCCATTGTTGTTCACCCACATGGAGACGAGAAGCTGATTAAGCAATGAAGGGAAAACTGACGGACGAAAGCTTTAAAACGCAAAGACATTAAAAATAGCAACTCCAAAGTTTGTCTTCCTTGTGATGTTTAATTAGTTATTTCTTATAATTTTAGAAGTAGAAATTCTATGACGTGAACAATTTTTGTAAAGGATACAAATATGGAATGATATTTCTTTTCTGTTTAAACATGATTTATGAAAGAAAACAGCAGCAAGAGAACCAATTAGCACAGGAAACAGACACATGTTCGGTGTACTTATTTGGGGGGAAAGCAAGAATTCTGTGCCTCTCAAAATAAAAAGGAACAGTTGATGAAATACCTGTTTGTTCTTCTATTACTAGAAAATCGCTCTTTCAAAAACAGGTTTTGCTTTTTTGCTGTTTTTTTTTCCTTTAACAAACCATCATTACCTGTTTTTCTGTATCTTTATATTTGGATTAACCTCTTTGGGGTTATTTGGGAGGTGCATCTGTAATCTGTACCCATATGACCAGAAGCAACTAGTGAAAATACAACTGGAATCCAAATTGTTTAGACTGAGTGTATTTTGCCTGTTACTGATTATAATCATGATTTCTCGTCACATTTTTTGAAGCATTGGTTTTGTCTATGTCCAAGTTAGTGTTCAAAAGAGGCTTTTAGCTGTGATAACAGGAGGTGAAAGGAACCCTTAAATCAGAAAATGCAGCTCCTGCTGTCACTGCTTCCCTGTGTTATCTGTGTTCCATTTGTCTCCTTTCTATATTATAAAATAATATGCAATCTCCCTGATCATGGGTAATGACCTATTCATACACATTTCCTATTCTCTGACACAGGGAGGAGGGCTCAATAGAACAGGAGATTGGTCTAGACAGTTCAAACTGTGTAACTCTGTTGAAGTGGAATAAAACTGCCTACATCATTCTCTGCATTTGAACGATGAGTTTGGACCACAGCAGGTCCACATGTATGGAGAACAACAGATTCACTTGATGTGTAAGGAGGAGACGCCTGGCCTAGGAGTACACTTTGCAGATAAATATCTGAGCTTCAGTGTTCTCAGGTTGATAGTTGTGAAATCATGTCCAAATCAGGCAAATATCTGATTGCCCAGATTTTTAATCTCTGCATAACATTTCATGTCTATGGTCATAAATTTTTTTGCAGTATCACAGGGCTGGAGGGCATTCAGAATCATCTATAGTCTACAATGCTGCCCTGTTTCTTTCTCAAATAATTTTGTTGAGCTGAACTAGTCTGTTCTACTTTACACTCTTTTCCTCAAACATTTGAAAATTCAAATTTGAAAAGGGCTTAAAATACCTGATACTCTATAGTATTGTGTCATTTGACAAATCTTTGCCAATAGGGTGGTTTTACCGCTTTCTCGGGACCATATTTTTAAAAGAAGACAAAGATTCTGTTTTTATGTCAATAAACAGAGTCCTGACTGCTAGGCAAATTATTCCCAAAATTTCACAAACTCAAAGTGAGTAGCAACATGTTTGACCACTGATCTTTCAGTTGGACCACCTGGACACCATTGTTTTGGTTGTTGTTGTTTTTACAAAAGTATCTACCTGAATAAAGTACTGGTAGAGTAGCTGCTGCCATGGCAACTGACTATGCCTTTCAGCATGGGATCACGACTCTATCAAAGATGAACAGCTCCTTTCTTCCTCTCGCTCCCATTCCTGCACCCCGCCTCCTCCTCTCCTTCCTTCCTCCTTCTTCTCTTGAAAAGATTTTTTGTTTGTTTGTTTCTTTTCTTTCAAGGACTCTGGTCATAGAACTTTGGAGCCTAATTTGAATCCATCGTTCTGTGAATGAACCAAACATTGTCTCAAACTTAGTTGTGCTCCAGCTTTAATGCTGATTTCAAAATGACACAACCTAGACTTATTTCACTTGAATTCCTTCAGTGTTGACCTTATATATCCCCTTACCTGAAATAAAAATTCTTTCTTACGTCTAGTTTAAGGGGTTTATTGGGGACAGCTGGGAAAGCGAACCAAGGTTACCGATGAATAATAGCAACAGCTATTTTTGCTAGCTTTTCAATAAATTCACGGCACAATGATGATCCCACTGCATAAATTATTTCACTATACAATTCTGAAAATTTTATCAGTTGGATGAAAAAGAAAGGGAGGGGTGGAGAGGAGGAAGGAAGAATAGTGAGTTTCTGGAGGGAATTCATCTCATGGGCAAAGTTCAGAAGCTAGTAACGTTGTTTTACTAATTCTGTACACCACCCGTCTAGGAAACCTGCCCAAGACAGATATGTGTGTGTGTGTGTGTGTGTGTGTGTCCATGTGTACATGTCCTAAATGAGGTTTATAATTCAAAACTTTACAAAAATGACAAGGTTTCATTAAAATGTCTAAAGTCAAGGCCCCAGAAAAGAGACATGTGGAGCTTGCATTATATACTCTATGCAAGACATTATGAAGGGAAGAGAGGGTATTTCACTGTCTAGTTCCTCTCTCTCTCTCTCTCTCTCTCTCTCTCTCTCTCTCTCTCTCTCTCTC
>LOJH01012080.1:0-20065 GCA_001685095.1 Ellobius talpinus
AAATAGTAAAAAAAGAAATTGTTAATAGATTTAGATATCAAGGAAATGAAAAATCTTAACTGTAATGACATACTTTTGAGTAACAATTTGAATGAATCTTATCAATAACAGCAAGAAAGCCAGTGGTGTGGATACTGAGGAAAAAAATAACCAAATATATAGTGGTTTGGAATGTAAATTGATAAATCCAGAATGGAATAATGGGAGTTTCCTAAAACTTTTGGAAATGAAATTACTATACTCTCCAACTACAGAACTCTAGTAAATATACCTACAGGAGATAAAGTCAGCATATAGAAGAAAGCTACACATTCCCGAGTTTATTATAGCTTTCTTTGCAATTGCTAGAGCTTGGACTGTGCCTGCATGTGTTAGATCTACTTGTCTGTTCTTTTACATAGTACAGCAGTATTCAAACTAAACAATTATGAAGTTCTACTATTTGAAGCCAGTAGAGTGCAACCAGAAGACATTATGGTAGACAATACTAGCCAAGCACACAAGCATAGTACAAAAATATCTTGTGATTACTCTCCCATGTGGAAACCAACAAACAAAAAATTGACTTCAAAGTACAAAGTGAAGAATCAATTACTAAGGTCAGAAGGCAAGGTAGAAGAAACACATGTGCATGGTCAACACAGTATGTATGTAAATTTGAAGAACAAAATTTTGAATATTGTTTACTCTTAAGATGATATGAGCTAATGAAAAAAGAAAGATTAAAGGTTTGATGATCTGCATGGGTAAATTTTAGAGAAAATATTAGAAGTTACTTTAAAATTTTCCCTGTGTTGAATATTTCACTAATTTGATGACAATCCTGGGCATTTTTATAAACTGTCCTCAATTTCTATATTCTAAAATATAGAGAGAGTCGATAAAAAACTAGAAATAACCACATAGCAAAGTGAAATTTACTATTAGAGAAGAGAGTGGAAACATGTACTTTAGAAGTAAAGATAAATTTTTAAATACTATTTTGTATTTTATAAGTGAACAATATTGTAGCACTTGCAATTTTCCAGTTTAAATATTAGGACTTGATTTTATGATAATCAAACTCACTTCCTTCTTACTCATTTAGGGATCAGATTTGATTTTATGACTGAAACAAAAGTATTCATAGAGATATCAATAAGAAGCATCATTGTGGGTCAGTGAGATGACTCAGTAAGTAAAGGCAATTGATGTTAAGCCTGACCCCCGAATTCATTTCAAGGAACAAACATTGTGACAAAAGAAAATTGATTCCCTAAAGCTGTCCTCTGACAACACACGTGTGCCCTATGGGACATGTGTGCACATGCACACACACACGCATGCAGGCACACACACTTGCACACATGTTAAATAAATGCAGAGAAAAGCAACATCATTTTACTATAGAAACATAGCACAGCAGACAACAAAATAAAGTGACTACCAGCCTTCAGATGTAGATTGCAGACTCCATGGAACTGCATTAATCAGAGCTAGGAATTGCTTTTCCTGTTCTCTATCTCTCGCTTTTGTGTTCCACAGATTACTTGAGCCACTAGCTTCTAAGTGAATCTAAATAACATATTGCCTTAGATTAATTTGCTTCTTACAAAATCAATTGCATAGATATTAATTGTGTATCTGAGAATTGAAAATGTACTTGCCTCAGAGTTCTATAACCATTTACAACTCAGACCGTATTTACATTACCTGCCTTGGGTCTGCTACAAATCATGCAGCCCATACTTCTTCACCATGTGGCCCTGCTCTATGAACATAGACTCCATAAATCGTTTATGCCTCCGAGGCAGAATCATAGTTCATCTTCTGGGTGACTATTGTGGTGGTTTTCTAATGTGTCACCCTGGCTAGACTGAACTACACATCCCCTACAACTCTGATTAGAATGGGCCACAAGAGAGATTCTTGTTTGACACGTGGACTGTAGAAGTGAAGTGACAGTCACTTTGTGGCTCAGACACATTGATCCGCTGGCTCATCTCACTGATGAGAAGCAGCACTTGGCCTACAAGTGCTTCACCATTCCCTGAATCTGCCTCCAGCTTCTCAGACTGCAGGATCAGATCTGTGCTTATCTGACAAAGGGCACTCGCTTCTTTCACAGGACACCCACATCAGCATGGTTAAAGGAAATGAGAACTGACTGCTGCGCTTGTGAGTTCCAACTTGTCCTTGTTCCGCTCCACTGTACATCCCTCTTGGCTTCAAACTCTCTTTCAAACATGAGCACTGCATGCAAGGAGAGTGACCTTACCTACCTGTACTCGCACAATTGCATAAAATGCCAAACTCCGGTGAAATTCAATTCCCTTCTTTCTCTCCCTCCCTCCCTCCCTCCCCTTCTCTTACTTTCCTTACAACACACACACACACACACACACACACACACACAGCCATACACACATGTGCGCGGGTACACACACACATACACACTTTTTTTCCTACTAAGTATTCACTAATGCAGCTATAGGGAAGAAATGAAGCAAAGATTACTAACATTTCTAACATTGGATTAAAATTGAGAGAAAAGTTTAAAGCGCCAAATTTGTTACAGTTTTTTCTGTCCTCCAGTAAATCAAGGAATGCCCTCGATGGATTCAAATCAACTTATTCATGCCATGTATAACTCAGCAGGTCTTCATTGTTTTGAAGTAGGGATTTTCAAACTTTTAATTGCATTACTTAACTATAAGTATCTATTTGTAAATTTGAGAATAAACTACAATATCATGTTATTTTGGTGGTTGAATCACTCAGATATTCATATTCATTATGAATTATTCATATTTGGAGCTTATTTTTACATCTTTCTATATGTAAGTAACTAGATTTGAAAAAGAATTATCTGAGTGTACCATCTTTCATCTCCAGCAACAACTAGTACCAGTAGGCCAATATTTAAGACAAAACAGTCTTTAAATGTGCTTCCTTTTCCATAGACCAAGGCCAGTTCTTCCATATTAATGTTTAAACCAGTAGATATCCCACTGTGTAAACTTCCCCAAATTTAATGACTTGGTCTTGTTGAAATTTTAAAATGATTAGCTACTTTTCTAATTGTTGTAAAAAATCCGTGAAAAATGTCACTTGAGTAAGAAGTTTCTTTTGACTCCTAGGTTCTGAATATAGTCTGTTACAATGGAGAAGTCACGACAACATGAGTTCCAGGATACAGTCTGACAAAATAGAGAAGCCAGGCATCAGTTATAGGGTACATTCTGTTTCAATGGAGAAGACATGAAAACACCTATTACAGGGTAAAGTCTGTTTCAGTGGATAAGCCATGACAACACCTGTTATAGTGTGTAGTCTGTCACAGTGGAGAAGCCGTGAAAACACCTGTTCCAGGGTACAGTCTGTCACTGTACAAAATACAAAATAGAGAAACCATGAAACCATGTGTTTCAGGGCACAGAGTGTCACAATAGGGAAGCCATGACAACACTTGCTCCAGAGTACAGCCTGTCTCAGTTGAGAAGCCATGACAACTACTCCAGGGTATAGTCTGTCACAGTAGAAAAGGAGCCATGACAACAGCTGTCTCAGGGTACAGTCTGTCACAGTGGAGAAGCAATAACAACACAAGTTCCAGGGTACGGTCTGTCTCAGTGAGGATACTGTTAAGAAAATTCTTAAGACAAGCCATTCTGCCAACACAAAAGAACTCCAATCAGACCAGATTAAACCAAATTAAATGCCTGTGTTTAATAGACAGCACACTCATGGGTGGCCAGGAGATCATGGCGAGGGAAAGACTGAGGGAGCACATATGCAAACCCAAAACTACATGTTCCTCTTTCCAGCATAACCCTAAATACCCCATGGGAGTGGTCCCGACCACCCGCAGAGGGGCTAGCACCTGACAGGCTGGGAGTAGGAGTCCAAGCACATGGCAGGCTGGGAATCTGAGTCCAAGCACCTAGCAGGCTGGGGTGACATCTCCAATTCAACATTACATTCCAGCCTCTTTGGATATTGGGGTGGGGGGGGTTAAAGGACTGGGATCTCACTTTTGACCAAACATCCCAGAGTCCATGGATATATGGGCATCAGCTTAAGTCTGACTAATTCCTGCAGACATGGGGTGATGTGGGAAAGAGAAGAAGAGAGTTGGAGTCCATGCTCAGCAGGAGGTGTGGCTGGAACAGCATTCGGTTTGCTGTGATCCTGGAATCCTCAGGCAGCTGCTTTTTTGAGGTTGGTGACTAGGAAAAAAATTATTATTGACCCTATGAAATGGGGCAAGCCATGACATGGGACACAATAGCAGATAAACCCAGATTTTTAAAACTAGATTTTAGTTGGTAGGTGTCCTTAATCTAGGAGAGTTGGTACCTATGGTGAAGTCCCAGAAGCTGGTATAGGTCTTTTTGAGAAGCACTTTGTAGGTTAGTCTTGGTCCAGGGAGCAGGAGTGATGTGTAAAATATGCTTGAAAATTGGATGGGGCTAGCAAAACACTATTACTTTGGTTAAGACAATTAAAGTGATTGGGAACCCTGGATTTTTAAGATACACCTGAAATCTGTTAGACACACCTGTCTGTATTTTAGCAGGAAATTTTGTTAAATGTCATGGGTGAAATAATGAGTTAACAGTACCTAGGTTGTCAAATGCCATTAAATACATCTGGGAGGGATAAATGAGCAAAAATGAGACAGCGTTTTACCTACTCCGGCAACCCCAAATCCTCTCCTTAGTCATTGGAGAACACCAGTCTCAGAAGCAGTGCTTGCCTTTAGCTTCTGAGTATGAGAGGCCCAAAGATTTTTCCTGTGGGGGGAAAAGTTTAGTCTATCTGTCTTGGCAGGATGAAAAGATCGATTCCCTGTGTGGCATGTAGGAAGCTGAAGATGTGAAAGGTTGCTTCTTTGCTGTGTCGATGGCTATGCAGTCATCAGAATATCTTCCATATGGTATATTCCAGAACCTAAGAGGAGTATTTATTATGCTAGTGAAGTGAGCACAAGTAATAATAATTTCCTTTTTGATTTTTGTCTAGTATTCCATTCCTTTATCTTTAATGTCATACATATTTAACTTGGAAATTGAATAATATGTTGCTATTCTAACAAATTTCCTAGTAGCAGCCCTATAACTACAACTTAGTGAAGAAGAGAAAAGCCACAAATAGCCTTTCACGATCATACCCAGCCTACCTGAGAAGGGATAACTCTGTCAAATCACATAAAATCCCTTTATGCTAATATGGTCACACGCTGGTGACTGTGGAGAAAGAAAAAAATGTTTTCATCTCAGACTGTAAAAATAATTACACAACTAAAAACACATTCCATTGTGACAATTATCAGCTCTGAGTTTGAGGACATCTAGCATTATAATTGTATTGGCTGTGTTCATCCTTGCTACATATAACCCAGTCTTTTCATTGTATCTGAGAGGAATGCAAGGTTCATTTGTGAGGTTATAAAAGATAGTATGAGCTTCAGAGACTTTGTGAGTCACTGGCCACCATGCAGTTAGTAAATATATTGTATTAAAAATAAAGCCATGCTTTTTAAAGACTACTCTAATATTTCTTACTTAACAGCAATTGTACAAGAAAGCTAGGTAGATAATACTACAAAATGTCTTACTGTTTTAAATTGTTAAAATTCTCTCTTGAAATATACTTATTTTTGCTTTTAAAAATCCACATTTTTATTATATAGCAAGGCATAAAGTTGTTTATCCCAGTTTTTGGGAAATCTGGGTTAATGTTCCACAGCAGAAGCTCACAGATATCATATTTCATACTTTGTGTACCCTACTCCTATCATCCTGTGTATGTCACATTACTTGTCAACCAACGTTTACTAGGTTGAAATCTACAATGTAATATCCAATATCTATGTTTACATTATGGAAAAAGAGTTGGCTTGCAACAGAAAAATAAGATGTAAAATGGCAACGTTTTATTGGTTTTCTACATTCCTCAAAGGTTTGTCATGAACTAAAAGGAAAGAGCTAATAAAGTCATATAAAAGGACAGCTGCCTTGTGGTGTTTGTCTTGGGACCATGACATTTAGAAATTCATAAGAACAATATTCCTATAAAGCTTTATATCCCTAAAAATAATGATCTGTCAATCAAAATCCATGGTAACCATAAAGAACGAGAACAGAATTTGAGTAGAAATGGAGTATCTCATTTAGCTGTTTCCAATCAACTTATTTCATAAACCATGAAGAAAAATCTATTGTTGAAGAAAGTATGATGTCACAAAACAAGCTCGTAAGATTGCTAAACGTAGGGGCCTCATAACAATGCAGAACAATGTAGATCACTTCCCTATTCATATTTAAAGAAACAAACTCCTATCATCATGCATTTCCTGTGATTTAAAATGTGTTACATATTTCTATAACCTAATAGGAAAGTCCAGTGTGTGGAGAATTGATGAGTGCTTCTGTGATTTTGAGACTCCAGCCAGAAGGTATTTCTGCAACAGTGTCAGTGTTACAAGCTCCCTATATAATTACTGACTCTAAGTAAGAAAAGGCACAGACTCATGCTTTTCAGATCCTTAATACTTAAAAGTAATATTTACCCGGCTTAAATCATTCTTTTTCTGTATAAGGTCTATGATTTTTTCAGAAGCTGACTTGTTTCTCCAGTAAGAAAGTTAATAAGATAGAATGTTCTGGCATCTGAGGGCTGCACTTGACTCTTGCTACTGCTGGAGGGTGGCAACTTTGATGTTTCAGTATCATATTAAGAGAAGAGAAAGAGTTGGGTATGTACTCTTGTTTGGTTACTTTTCTGGGAGTTTTTTTTTTTTCTGAGCTCCATGAAGCCATAATGTCTTTTAACAAGAGTATTGATTGGAAAATAAAGCCTCTTGCCATTACCTTCATAGAGGAAGCCCAGATAGAGACACTTTAAAAGTTTGAGCAACATTACATCTTTGCTGTTGATAAGTGCACCCTTAACTCTCTCGAGCACTTAAGAAGAAATTTTTTAAGAGGGACTTGCTATGTAAGCAAATCATGTCTTCCATTGCTCTTCTAAATAAATGAAGGAATGTCAGAGCATCTAATTTCCTCTGACCTGGAGCTTGTGCATGTTTGTTTTAATTTAGAGGAACTCTCTAAGCCTCTAGATTTTACTTACTAAGTTTGATAACAACTGTGTAGAATGAACAGTATTGCTGCTACCTTGAGACCTCAGAATTGACAGGTAATGGCTCTAAAGGTAACCAGCCGTGCCAATTATCCAGTCCCAGTGTCCAGCAGAGCTGGCAGACGAAAGCGCTGTAAGTTGAACTATTGCATACTGAGTATGCTTAGAGAAACTCAGAGGATCTCCTTATCCAGTGGATGTTATCTTTTGTTATTCATCATCACCGCAGTTGGTTATTCTCAAATTCCAAATATGCTATTAGAATTCAGCAACTCTGCCCTTTTATATTACAATAAAGCATCCAGATAAAGCTTGAAATGTACTTACTTTAATAGACTGTCAAATAACTGAAAATTCTACTGAACTATTCCCATAATGAAAAGTTCCTATGAAATAGTGATATCTGGGAAATGATTTTTTATTTCCCAGCTTAAATAAACTATAACTAATTAAAATGTTTTTAATTTGCTACTTGCAGGTTACTATTGTGTTGACTGTATTAGGATTTGGTCCATATTAAATGAGAAAAATAATGACAATGACTCTGATAGCAGAAATAACAGAGACCAAAATTCTTATCCTATTCCTGAATAGGAGACTCAATGGCAACTGGGTTTGTAGAGTGGATAAAAAGGTTGCAAAATAGAGCAAGGTAATCTCTGATTAATTAAATAATAGTGTTTTGTTTTATCTCTGTTGGTGCTTGATAAGAATTTCAAGCATGAAAGATATGTTTCCTTCCTCCATCCAGGCTCAATACCTTGCAAATTGGTAATATCCAAAACAATAAAGAAATTTCAAACAGTAGCTATAATTAACAGTTTAAAATCAATCATATCCTTGGAAAAATCCACATATATGTCATGGGATTCCAGAAAGGTATTCTGTAATAACATATAGCTTGCCTTAGTTTCTCTGTAGCTCTTTTAACAAATCATATACTGGCAATTACATTTTCTTTGAAACTATTTTAAATAATTCATCCTAAAGCCTAAGTATACTGTCGTTCAATTATTTTTTCTTTATTCATATACTTTTGACCATAACATATCATTTATTTCTATGCCATTATTTCATAATTAAATCATTTAATAAAACCATGGTAATGTTCATAGCCCTAAATATGTGCCTTTGTTTTTGATTCTTTTTCACTGAGTTTTCCAGTGAGGGATCTATAGTCATTTAAGGATATAATTTAGAGATTTTAGTGCTTGATGGAGAAGGAAGCAATGCAGTGGGAATCCAAATGGGAACTAATGTCATTCAGAGATTCATCAAAAGCGTGACTAAGTTAAAAGACAGTCAAGAGCCAAAAAGCAATCACCTTCACTTATTACTTTATTCTGGAATCATAGTTTCCAAATCTTTCTAGGGACTCAAGTTAATCAAATGTATCAATCATACAGAACTAATCATATCTACCATTTGACCCTGAAAGAAAACATTTTCACTTTTATTAGTACATATTTTTAAATATTCCTTGTTGTGTTTATCTGAACAATGTTAAGAATTAAGTCACCAGAATTAATTCTATGAGATACTACAACAAAATCATCATAAGAAGCCTCTCTTTTTGCTCTGCCTGGCTTGCCCAATAGAAATGTGTGTGTGTGTGTACATACATACGTGTATATAAAGCTATGTATATGCATATTCATATATGTATATGTCTGTATCCATCTATCTCATGTACACAACATACTTTTAGAAAATAATAAAACAATCTACCTTAAAATTATATTTTGCAAGCAAACTAATTTTTGGAAAACAGCTGTGCCAATGACTATACCACTAATGCACATTAAACAAAATAATTTTTGATAATTATATACTTAAAGTTGAGTTTAGAGTTATAGTATACATTTTGTATAAGAACATAGTGCATTAATGGGATATTCCCAATGGTTTTATTTTTACTATTAGCTCTCATTCTAGTTATTGTATAAATTTAAACTGGTCTCATTGCCACTGGGTCTCTTTTTTATTTTCCACTAGAAGACATACTTGCATAACATACATCATTGTGATTTTTTTCAAATGGTATGCATTTACCTCAATTTTCACTTTCCTTAGGTTTTATTTTCATAGTTTTTATTTGTGATTTTATTTTATTTTATATATATGTACATTTTCAAAATATACACATATTTTGAAATATATCAGCAATATATCAGAAAGGGAGATGGTTATATCAGTAAAGTGCTAACTGTACATGTATGAGAAAGTAAGTTTGTACCCCAGGGTGCAAACATAAGTCCAACTGAGATGATTTGAACCTTTAAACCTAATAATGACATAGGAGATCCCTGGGATTTGTAAAGTAATTAGTCTTGCCGAATTGGTGAGTACTAGATTCAGTGGAAGAGCTGATTTAAAAAAAAAACAAGATGGAGAATGATAGAGGAAGACACACAATGTTCACCGTGTCCATGCCTGTGTTCATGTACACCCACATACATGTGCTGACACCAATGAAACGATATAAACACAATGGACTCTAAAAAATGCATGCACGCATACAGAAACACATATGTAAGCCTTTTACCCACACATGTATGCTCAAAATCTCACACACATACATACATGTATATATAAACATGAGAATGCATTTCTATATTTTCAATACTGGAGGAAAATTCTGAGGCCTAAGGATCATGAATTCAAAGCCAGTCTGAGTTACACAACAAGGTTCCTCAAAGGAGAAAAACACACTCACACACACAAAGACACTCAGGCATCCTCAGACAAAATTTTTAGTTGAAACTAATCAAAAAATGTTAGGCAATATAGGTGTCCATCAATTAACTCATTTAGAGGAAAAGATGTGGCCATGTTTCTATGACAGAAAATAGCTTTGAGTACTAAACATTAACTGACTTTTAAGTGAATGGAATAAGAAAGCAGCTTTTAAACAGGGAAAATCTATATTTCTCTGTTTCTGCTGTGAGAAGTAAATGTTTATTCTAATGCATTTAAGCAAGAAGCATTAATGATTAATGACTTTTTTGATCCTCTAACTAGACATACAATTTCTTCAATTATTCACAAGTTCTTCAATACTTTACAAGATATTCATCTGCAGTGAAATTTTTGTGGACATGCAAACTGTTACCATTGAAAGTCTAACACAAAACATGGAGAAGAGACTTGAGGATCAAAAGATAGTATGTAGCAAAATACAGTTATTTTACTATTTTTGTTTCTAAAGTTAAATATTATAACAGAAAAATTATAGCATAAAAGTCGAAATGGCCACAATGTATACTTTATTACAACATCTACAATGACAATTATTTTCTGGAGAATCTACTAAATGGTACAACTCCACATATTTTGAGAATCAAATAAACTAAGGAGAAATGTAAGTTTGAAAATATACTGAACATTTTGTATTACTTAGTCTGAGGGCCTGGGAAAAAATAATTTTAGTGGACCATTCTTTTTCTAAGCATAACCCGTGTTTAGAAGAAAAAAAACAAAATTTAGAAAAATAAATAGTAGAATAGTGTGTTTCAAATTCATTACCAACTCAAATGCTTAATATTTGTGTCTTCATATTTCAATTCATGACATTGTTAAAAGGTAAAATTCTTAGTAATTATACAAACAAAGTAATAGTAATTGCCAAATCATACAAGTTGAGGTCTTGAATCATTAAAAAGTTTAATTACTTTTAGTCAAATAAAGGGTCTATCTCAAGTTAAGATCCCAGTGAATATTTCTGCCTGGTATCTTCCACTACTCTCTTTGTAAAGTCTCGGTTTGATGTTCCTCTTCTTTCCTTTTATTCTTCTCTCATACAAAATATTCCAAACACAGTTTTCCCTCCCTCCACTCCTCCCAAACTTCCCCCTTCCTCCCCCAGATCCCTTCTTCCTCCATTTTCCTCCATAAAAGAGCAGGCTTCCTAGGAATATCAACTAACACATCATAATTAAAATAAGACTAGACACAAACCCTCAAATATCAAGGCTGAAAGAGAAAACACTATATGAGGAAAAAGTTTCAAAGACTAGTGAAAAGAGTCAGAGAAAACCTCACTCCCAGTTTTAAGAGTCCCACAAGAACATCAAGGTACACAACCATTACATATATAGAGGGGACATGATGGAGGAGGGTCATCTCTCTATGTGTTACTTTCATTGTTATTTCGGAGTATAAGCTAGCCATGCGGGAGCCGGGCGGGACAAAAAGCAGGCCTGCTTTCCCCTATCACTACAGGGACATAACAGATCTATGAAATCTCCATGATCGTCACTTCAGTCTCTGTGAGACCCTATGATCACTACTTAGTTAATTCTATGTACCGTGTTGTCCTGGTGTCCTTCACCTTTCTTGTTCACAGAATCTTTCCTAACCTTCTTTCACTGAGTTCTTCCAATAGTAGGTTCTTCTAATATTTGGTTGTTGGTCTCTGCATTTTCTCAGTCAGTGGCTGAATGCCACTTCTGTGAAAATTGGGCAAGGCACTGATGTATGAGTACAGCATAATGGGAGTCATTTCATTGACTCCTTCACACCCCTTCCCTCCCCACTTCAGGTGGTCATGTTTGTTATATACCCCATTACACCAGCATATTTGCAGTCTTGACAAATTGTAGGTTAAAGATTTTATGGGCTGGACTAGTGTCCCAGTCCCACCATTGGTATACCTCCAAATGTTCCACAATTCCAGTAGAATATTCCCCATATTCTCTCCCTCCATCCCCTCCTTCTTGCCTGAACCCTACTGTTTCAATCCCTCCTTGTCCTGAGTCAACCCATAAATTCTATTCTGTTTCCCTTTCCCAGGATAACCATGAGTCCTTTCTTGAGCCCTTCTTATTATTTAGTTTCTTTAGGTTTGTGTATTGTAACCTGATTATCTTTTTACCTAGAGCTAATATCCTCTTAAAAGTAAGTACATACCATTTTTGTATTACTGGGTCTGGGTTACCTCACTCAAGATGGCTTTTTCTAGTTTCATCCATTTGCCATTTTTTAACACCTTCGTAATAATTGTATATATGTACCACATTTTATTTATCCATGCTTTGGTTGAGGGACATCTAGTTTGTTTCCAGCTTATGACTATTATGAATAAAGCAGTCATGAACATGGATCTTAAAAACAAAATCCTGAAATCCCGATGAAAATCCATACAGTTTACAGTATTTAATTTCTCTAATTATACAGCATATATTTCAGTATGATATAAATGCAATCAATTATGCAAAATAAGCTAAGATATAAGCTATTTTCAAATTAATGTCTTCTATCTAATAATTGGAAGTATACATCAAATTACTTTCCCTGCAATTTCACCTATTTTTAAATAAATTGAAAACCTGTCTTTTGATATTGGAATTTAGGTTAGGACCACACTCCCAAGAAAACTTAGCTAAGAGAAACATAAAAATTACACATAGAATTCAAAAGGTATTGCATGTGTATCAAAAGATAGTGTTAGTGTTTCTCTGCATTGCAGAGAGGTAATCAAAGTCAAAATTCTATCAAATGTTAGCAACATTAACTTATTTTTAGCCCCTTACCTAATAAATCAATTTATTAACAGTGGTTTCATCTCATTGCACATAGTCACAGAAGATGGTCAGTGTACATTTGATGATAGTTATTAGACAGAAAGAGCTGCATAAATTCTAACATAATAAAACACCAGTCAATAAAAGTGCCATATGCATATCCAAAGAGTGTAAAAACATACATATACAGATGCTAGAAATTGTTGATGAAGTTGTTCAGCTCTCTTATCATTCACAACGCATGATTTGCTGCAGTGTTCTGACACTTCTTTCCGGTACACAATTAATATTAGGTTACAAAACTTGCAATCATTTCCCATATGGCAAAGAAAATACTCTAAATTTTGTGAAAGAAATAAATAAAATGTACACTATTAAAATATACATATTTTATGAGAACAGCCTCATTCCCTTGAGACAAAGGAGTATGGCTGAAATATATTCCTATGGTCGGTTCTTTGCATTATGAGCAATATTTTCATTAGTTGGTATCAAGGCAGAAATCTCTGCCATGCCAGAAAAACCCACAAGACCTTATTTAAGATTGTTCATCAATCAAGTTATTTTCATTTTCGATGCTTTGTTTTCATATGTCTAAATGTATTTATTATTATAAATTTAGAACTTCTGAAAATCAATTAAACTTGTATTTAAACATAAAAAATAAGAGTATTTCATATTTCCAGAAGATTTTTTCTGACCTTCTAAGCAATACATTTTGGAAACCTATATTAAACAAATCAAGTAAATTCCTTCTAGTGCAGGATGCTTAGACCCAGTATCATGATTTCTAAACAGTCATGCCCTCAAGGGTAGCTTCCAGTTGTTAAAATAAATACAGGCTCATGACATAGCAAGTATTTGACAGGAATGTCTTCCATGCCCAGGCAGGTCTAAGAAATACTTGTGACTTTGGCAGGCTTTGTGGGTATTTTATTCCACATAGTAGTTGAACTCAGTTTTCATATCAGATACTGAAACTTGATTCTGAAACAGGTTATACTACCTACCTCATGAAAATCACTTTATTAATTTGTAAGTGGAAACACACATAATAATGGGAGAGTGGTGTTACAAAAAGGAGAGATTACTGAAGTTTTAAAGCACCTTAGTATAAATACATTAATTTTAGAAGAAGGAAAAATTTAGCATCTTCCACAAACTTCCCATAAAATATGCATCAAATATTAAGTGTGCAATAAGAGAGAGGGTCTACTTAGAATTCTAGGTTCCTGTTTTTTTCCCATGAAGAATTAAGAAATGAATATTTGTACCCAAGATCATCATAACTGGTATATAAGGGCAGCAAGGTGCAGACAAAGTACTGTGTTCCTGGTGGGGTGCCCTTAATCTGTCTCTAAATCTTCATACATGTCACTAGATTGAAGAGGACTTTTCCAGCCTCAGACAAAGGTCCCACCTCTCTATCTCCTTAAGCCTTTTACCTAATCAATATGTTCATAAATACTGCCCTCATATGACCACTCATTTTATTTTTATCAGGCAAAATAGTCTGATTTCTTCCCGCATGTTTTGGGAGTCCATTAACTTTTCAAGCCAATTAACAGAAGAGCCATTACCTCTTTTCATTTCTAATTCCTTGTTTATTTTTACATATTTTTATCTATGATGTGTTCACAAAAATCATCTTTCAAGAGAAGAAGAGTATTTTATAAATGAATAGGCTAATTACATGTTCTATTTGTTCAGTTACAGAGCTAAATAAATTTATGACTGATTATATAATTTTTGAGTTTTTCACTCATTTATGTAAATACCTTAGTTTTATTATAGGTAGAACATATAGTAACTATTTTATCCCTGATTCTATGAAGTCCTACCCCAGACAATAGAATACCATTCTGCATCCTAGGGCTGATCCATCAATATTATAAATTGATTCTACTGTTTAGCATCACTGATAAATTTCAACAGTTATTTTGAAGTGATACATTTGATAATTAATAATAAATATCACATTTTAATAATTTATTATCAGTTTCAAACCAGGATCTTATTGCTGAGGTCCATTGATTCTTCATGAAAACTTTGCACATGTATCCTTACACTTTCATTTCACCCATCACTACCATTCCTCTGCTCTGTGTTGACAGACAGGGCTGTCTGTCGTCATAAATCAAGCCTGTTTTATGACTCATTTAGTCCAAATTCAATTTTGCCTCATCGGTTGCCAGAATGCTGTTCTTAAAATGAGTATGTAATTGTATCATATACCTATTTAAAATTCTTCTATATTTTTAATTAATCTATTGGATAAAATCCTTTGTAATTTCCCTCAGGTATTATTTAAACTATTACTGGTGGCCTTCATAATTTTGCCTTTTCCTTTACTTCAGAAAGATTATATTTTGCACATATACAATGCAATCTTTAGTCTCTCAGCCTTAGGGAATGATAATGTTTTATTTGAAAAATATTTCACTCAACTAACAAATAAATAGTTAATTATTCTTAAAAATTTCTGGTTTAAGTTTTGTTTTGTATTTTTATGTTTTTAAGTGATTTTATTGTGGTATACATTTTTCTCTGCCTCCCTTGCTGCCTTTTCCCTCCCCTTCAACCCTTTCCTATATCCCCCATGCTCCCAATTTACTCAGGCATTCTTGTCTTTTTCTATTTCCCATGTAGATTAGACCCACGTATGTCTCTCTTAGGGTCCTCATTTTTTGTCTAGGTTCTCTGGGATTGTAAACTGTAGGGTGGTTTTCTTTATTTTATGTCTAAAAGCCACTTATGAGTGAATACACATGTCATTATTTTTTCCTGCTGTGTTGTACTCCATTGTGTAAATGTATCACATTTTCCTTATCCATTCTTTGGTGGAGAGACATTTAGGTTGCTTCCAGGCTCTGGCTATGACAAACAATGCTGCTATGAACATAGCTGGGTACATGCCCTTGTGGTATGATTGAGCATCCTTTGGGTATACACCCAAAAGTGGTATTGCTGGGTCTTGAGGAAGGATGTTTCCTAATTTTCTGAGAAATGGCCATACTGATATTTAAAGGTGCTATAACAAATTGCATTCACACCATCTATGCAGGAGTGTTTCCTGTACCCACATCCTCTCCAGCATAAGTTGTCATCAGTGTTTTTGATCTTAGCCATTCTNAAAAGTGGTATTGCTGGGTCTTGAGGAAGGATGTTTCCTAATTTTCTGAGAAATGGCCATACTGATATTTAAAGGTGCTATAACAAATTGCATTCACACCATCTATGCAGGAGTGTTTCCTGTACCCACATCCTCTCCAGCATAAGTTGTCATCAGTGTTTTTGATCTTAGCCATTCTTACAGGTATAAGATAGAATCTCAGAGTTGTTTCAATTTGCATTTCCTTGATGGCTAAGGATGTTGAGCATTTCTTTAAGTGTCTTTCAGCCACTTTAGATAAGTCTTTATTCTGTTTACAAAACACTTTTTAAATATTTACTTTATGTGTAAGAGAGTTTTACCTGCATGCTTGTGCATCACATGATTTTCTGGTGCCCATGAATGCCGGAAGAAGGCATCAGATCACATGGTCCTATTATTACAGGTAACTGTGAGATACCATGCGGGGTCTCTGAATAGACCCTATGATTTCTAATAGAACAATCTATATGATAAACTGTGGTGGTTTTCCTCAGTATTTAACTTGTACTCTTTACAGTTATTTTATATGACACAAGTCATTTCTACTGTTTTTACACTTTTAACATAAGAACAAAATCTTTAAAACTCCTATTTACAATCACTTGATTCTTTATATTGAACCATGGAAAACTGTATCTTAAATAAACACTGAGATTTACTGATAAATAGATTAAGCAAAAAGTTAAGCTATATTAGTAATTATATGTTGTTATTTGGGAACTGAAACTGCAAAATATGTGGATAATAACACAATTTCCAGTAGAATATGAAGCTAGAAAGACACATAGGAGGAAGTCTCAGGTAGTTTATAAGAGATAAAGGAAGACCAAGTTCGTCAAAACACACAGCAGGCTAAGGTATAAGAAAGAAAAAGATATGGGAAGACAGAGGACACATAGCAAGTATGATGTTCATGCACAATGAAAGACAAAAGTTTCAACAAAGATAAGGAAACGCTTGCGCAACACATTTGGTACCATACGGGAGATCATCCATCCATCACTAATTCTGGTCAGCCTTTTTAGCTGTGGCTTTCTGTCCTGTATTAAATTCACCACAAATACTGGTTTTGTCGTTGCTTAATTTCGAAGTGGTCTTCTCCATTATGGTTGCTTTCTGCTCATTACCTAACTATAAAATTATTTTACTTATGTTCACAGTCATGATTCAAACAAATTCTGTGTCACTTTAAATAATTTGAATAAATATGTTCTTTGTAACTGCAAAATTTTAGCCAGAGTATCTTTTTCCAAGTTAATGTGAATTTCCTACCCAATAGGATGCATTGGCCTTTTGTTCATGAAATCTGTGATTCATAGCAAATCATTTGGCTTTCTACATTACTGCAAGCCATCATCATATCCCAGTCTGTCCTCAAAATCATCCTGCTTACCCTACAAATTACCAGCTCAATGCAATCAGGATAATTACATTTGAAATCTCCTATGGTAATTACCATGAGGGAATGGGTAAAGGGCAGCTGGCCAAGCTGAATTTTTATCTTAAAATATAGGAATAATAAACTTCCTGACTCACAAAAGAAATAAGGAATTTGGGGTGCATTGTATCTGTTAGTGACTGTACTGAGGAATTCAGGATGTATCGTATCTAATAGTGAACCTAATCAGGACATTTGAGGCCACAGAAGTCATTAAGTTCAGATAGACTATCATGTCTAAATCAGATCAAACTTGAAAAGACAGAGGACATTCTTATTCTTCCAAAGTACCCCACTTTAGTCCCATGTCCTCCCCTGTTGTTCCAGATTATGATTGTTGTTCATAGAAATATCATTTGTTGATTCTAAAGTTTTAACTGATACCATAAACCTTAAGGCCCTACAAATCTTCACAGGCAGGAATCATTCTCATTCTAGATTCACACAACACCAAATGGCTCGTAGGAAGAGATATTTTATTCATTATCATATCTGCACACTCCTTTTGGTGGGCCTTCCTGACACACTTTATCCTAGAGGAACTTCAGTTAACACAAATTTGAGTTAGCCTTTATGGGTGGCAATGTTAACTTTAATGTAATTTTAGTTTTCTCAGCACTCTTGACAAAACTGGAAGAAGCAGTGCTTAAAAAATTAAACTTTTGGCATGCTGTGCAAGTGGTGTAACAATAGTTCCATGTGAGGTGATTTTATTTAATTATAAGTGGCCTGAGACCATGTCTAATTACTTTTTTATATGTTTAAAAATAGGGCATGAAAAAACCCTAGATAAAGATAAAATCAAATTATTTAGTGGTCATAGCAGAAATAATGAAAAGAAATTAATATTAACTAATTCAAGACCTACCAACACTTGAGCAGTCTAATGTTACTGTTACTCAGTCTATCGGGAGAGAAGAATTTACATACCTTATGAATCATTAACACACACAGCCAGAAAAGCTCCATATATTTATTTTATGCCCATTCAATCCAGTATAGATGTAAAAATATATTAGCTATTATAAAAATATAAATTTAAGAAAATTATTATGAATACTTATATATATATAACATTTTATATGAGGAGACATAGTCCTAGCTCTACAATATATAATAAAAAAGATAGATACAAAAATGTGTTAATTGCATGGCTTAAACCAGGAGGGTATAGTTATTTTGATAAAAATTGTTTCTTATTATTAAAACAATATAATATTACATGATTTAAATCCATGTAAATAGAGGAAATGAAAGAGTTTCTGAATTCATGGAATTATAGCATATCTAATTTTGTAGGTTATCACTGTAAAATTATTAACATGTCATTTGTGATGAATCCTGGATTCCTAAATATATTCTGCATGATGTTATTACACGGTGATTATTAATTCAAATATACATTCCCTTGCTGTTACTGTTTTCCACTTAGGAAAGTTAAAGCCCTGCTTAAGCTGTATTTTGTTTACATGTGGAGAAAAACCCTCATCTGTGCAAAACTACTGTGTTAGCAAAGTAGTAAGTGTATTAACTGGGTAGACAGACCAAATGGTGTTAGTTCTGTCTGCATGATGTTCTTTGTAATTGTAGATGTCAAAATGAATGTGTTTCTTGATAGCTCTCCTAATATTCCAGACAATGAATGATTTGTCTAGCTAAGAATAGTGGTCAATGACATAATGGAATGTTATAGAATAAAAAACAAAACTCAACAACTTTTAGCTGTTATGGGAAAATATCTTAATTTTAGTTGATATTCAAAAAAGGTATAAATAATTTTTCTTTATGGAAATCCGATTAATTTTATATAAAAACCATCAGAAAGTTATGAAAGGACGTCTTTTTCTTGACTGACAAGAATTAATAATATTTTTCTAGTTCCTTCCTGTATTTCCTGATGAAGCTTATCATAATCTCAAAGAAATCAAGAAAACTTATATAACATTATAATTGTCTGAAGATGCAGATTTGAAAATTAGCAGTATTAATTTCATTCTTCAACATACCTGATATTGAAATTTTAGGTTAGCTATCCTTTCATATCTAATACAAAAACAAGTAAGATGAGTTTCAGGAAGAAACCTCTTTCAAAAAAAATTAAGGTTGTGGGTAACATATCTTTTTTTAAAAAAATTTATAAGCCAATTTCAGCTCCATCTCTCTCCTCCTCCTGCTCCCCACTTTCCACACACCCCACCCCCATCCTCTCCTTAGAGTAAGACTTCCATGGTGAGTCAATAAAGTATGCACATCGCTTTGAGGCAGTACCAAGACACCCCCGCTCATATGTAGGCTGAACAAGGTATTCAACCAAAGAGAATGGACTCCAAAAAGCCAGGTCAAGCACTACAGATAAATTTTGGTCTCACTATCAGTAATCCCACAGAATGCCCCAGCCACAGAGCTGTCACCCACGTTCGGAGGGCCTAATTCAGTTCTATGTAGGTTCCTGTGCTGTCAGTCCGGAATCAGTGAGCTCCCACTACCTCAAAAGAGGATTTCTCTTATTCTAGGTAAAGGAAAGACAACTAAGTTTTAAGTACTAAGAGAAAATTACCTATTTTTATTAAAATCTCGAAAATTAACCTAACAGATACTAAATCACAAAATATTTCTTACTCAATGATTTCATACACACATACATGTATATAAAATGATAAATAATTAAATGAAGGACTTAATTACCTATCTGTATGCTCCTTCATGAAGTTCTTTGCTAGATTCATGGCAGTCTAGTGCTATTATTCTGAAGGTGTAAGTCATAAACAATCTCACACCGGTTTGGAATTATAATTAATAGAATAGTTATTTATTTAAAGGGGAAAA
>LOJH01012081.1:6417-17640 GCA_001685095.1 Ellobius talpinus
TCTCTCTCTCTCTCTCTCTCTCTCTCTCTCTCTCTCTCTCTCTCTCTCAATGCCCTTTCTGAGGTCTATACACATATGCCCTGGTGAGTACTGGTTCAAATACTATGGTCCCAGCCGTGATTTTATTTAGTCTGGTTGTTCCCAAGACAAACACACAGCACTTTAATTAAAGGCATATTCAACACAGGGGAAACCATCTTGAAGCAATTAGACTCTTCCACGGTAAGGTTTCGGGGTATGGAATCCTCCCACTTCCTCACCTCTCCCATGGAAAGGGAGCAGATGGGGCCGAGGAAACTCAAGCCTACCTCCATAAACACAGTCGGCCGCCGCAACTGCCAGCCCTGCTCCATTAGGCGCTCTGACCAAGCCACCACCCTGCTTCCAGCCTTCCCTAAATGAACTCGTCATTCAACTGCTTTGACTTTTTAAAATCCCCTCTGTAAACAGTGACGGAAGAAGACATTTTCTGACGGCTTCTTCTTTTACCATAGCAGGGGATCTTCAAGAAGAAAAGAAAAAGTCTTGGGCATTTCCAAGCTACCCATCTGGTCCTGGGCTATGGCAGTTTCTGGAGACTGAACAATGACTACTTGGACAAGCACATTCTTGGGACGCCTGGGCTTGCTGGTCCTCTGGATAGTACAAGCTGAGTGCCTTTCTATTGACACTGGCCTGGAAGCAGGGGTGCAGGTGGTGATGCTTCCTCAGAATTTCCATTTCCTCTGGACCCCATGTCATTTACCTCTGAAGCATTATCAGCAAAAAAAAAGGTTATTTTTTTTTCCACAGCAAAGGGTTCTTTTGTACCCAGATCACAGGAAGGCTAAACAACAAAAACGATATGACCCTTGCCCTCCTGGAGCTGAACCACACGAGATTCGGGTCCTTTGGAAAGCAAGGCCTTTCTCAGTGGACGTATTACTTACTGCTGCCCCTGTTCTGTCAGCACTATAGAATGTAACTGGACACGGAACTTGTGCAGATCGTGTACAGTTTTACTTAAGAGAAGGTAGGGAAATACAGGAAAGGGGGGTACATAAGGAGAGAAGGTTTACATGGGGACATGGCTGAGAGATGGCGTTGAGTCACCAAGTCCAAACTCTGCCCAGGCAAATTCCCTTCCCTAAAAGGTACTCGAGAAAGGGATCCTGCAGCCCAATTTTGCATGGACCTGTGTACAAGGAAAGGAAGGAAAAGGCAGGAAATGAGACCGAGCATGGCCAGGGATATAACTTTCAAGTTCAATATGGCCTTATCCTTTAGTGGGAAAAGTGAAGCATCTCAGACATGCCACCAAATGATCACCAATCATTTCTACAGACGTTCCACTGGGCTGATAGAACCTCGAACTGCAGTAATGGGGACAATATCAGCCGTGGTCTGTCACAGACTCTGAAGTACTCTTAGGACACTGCGGTTCATGGGTTTACCCAGCCAAATGTACCCAGAAAGAACAGAGAGAACCAATTTTTCCAGGAGTACGCAGATCACAGGGAACCTCGGCACAGAGGCATCAACACCTATGGGCAAGAAGGCCAAGGCGATGGAGTGATGCCACATGGGACTCCTTTCATAGCAGGAAGGTTGAGTTTACATTGTTACGGCCCAATGAAGGGATAAGGAAAATGGTCTCTTGTGGAGAGCAGCGTAGTGCCGTGCCTTAAAGATGGCGCCGGTTTCTGCCTTCCGCTAGCCCGACAGCGAGTGCTCTCTGTGATAAACAAGTCCTTATTCGGCTAAGGCTGATTAGCAGGCTTGCTTTCGTGTATGTGGGCCTATTAGAGATTACCACGTGGCTTATTGGGATTGGTAGCCCATAGAGTATATAGTCTGCAGCACCCTTCCAGGGAAGAAGATTGTTCAAGGTTCCTGAATAAACTGCTTATAGAAGAGCCCGAGTNGCTTATTGGGATTGGTAGCCCATAGAGTATATAGTCTGCAGCACCCTTCCAGGGAAGAAGATTGTTCAAGGTTCCTGAATAAACTGCTTATAGAAGAGCCCGAGTGTTGCGTCTTTCCTGCTGGTCGAGACAGACGTGACAATCTCTGGTCTCTCAGCCCCACCTCAGTGTGACTACTTTGACCACTGGGTTAGACTAGAAATATAAAGCCAGGTAAGATTCAACACCATGGTTGCCTTTGAAACTTGAATTCACACAGTTACTGGTTAATCATTTCAGTTCTTAAGTAAGTATCCCAAGCAGGAAAATGAAGCATTAACAGATTATGATTTCTGGAAAATCCCGCACTGGAAAAGAGGTCAATTATTTTTTCTAACTTTTTAATTAAGGGTTGTTAAGGAAAAAAGAAAAAAGAGCTGCTTTCCTAGAGCAAGATAGGGAGAGCCGTGGTGCAGAGGCCTCGCTTTTATCATCTGTAAGACGGAGGTGGGGATTTCTGTGCAGCTTCTGTGTACCGTAATGCCATTGTAAGAGAACAGAGTGAACACTGGCCACACCAAAACATGGATGGCCCCTGAGCACACACTAAATGTAGAAGCTAGAGGCACAAGCCACACACATGACTCCACTGACATGGGATATTCAGAAGAGGCAAATGCACAGAGATTGTAAGCTCATTAATGACTAGTGGGGGGAAGACAGCAAGAGGTTGGGGGTGACCGCCTAGTGGGCACAGAGATTTCTTACGGGTGATGAACCGCACCATGAAAAGTGCTCAAGGAACCACACTGTAGATTTTAAAATCATTAAAACGCCTAGTTTTATGTGATGTGCTTTACCACAATAGAGAAGGGAGATTAGAGTATGGTCATTTTCATCATCCAGTCTATACATAATAAACAGGAAATAAGGGACAAATTCCATATGTTCTTCATGCTTGTGTCTAAGATGTTAATCTAAATTTTCTGTCATCTTTTTAGTGAGTAGTACCTTGGTCAAAAGTGGCATAAGCACTTATCTTGCCTTCCCCATGGATAACTATAAAAGGCTGTCTTATGCAGACACCGGGACACAAGGAATAATTGCAGGGAGGCTGTGGTAGACTAGTACAAAAGACACTGTCTGTCACCAGAAACCTCAGCACAAAAGCACAGACTCGCTCCCCCGGCTTCCCAAGGTGACATGACTCAAAACACTCTCTTCACGTACCTTAGGCAATTCTAGGGTAGAAGCTCCCTGGACTAAGAATCACAGATGTGGAGTGAGAAAGAAAAGACGTTTCTTGAGTGTCTCCTGCCAGTGAGAATTGTGCTCTCTCTGTACACACAGTACCTACAACCCTGGGCCATCCACACTCTCGTGGACCTTTATTAACTAACTGTGAACACATCATGCTCCCTAGGGAGAGACTCTGCCTCTGAGGAACAGGAGAGCAAGGACAAATACCCCATTTGCTCTACCCAAACACAAAGGAAAATGGACGTTTTATTAGAAGAGCCAGGCTAGGAGTACTTGGGGCTCTGTGAGCCATATGGTCTCTGCTATAATTATGCAGTTCTGCCTTTGTAGCTCAGAGGCAGCAATGGACCAGGACTTAATGAACAGCAGACAGAAAGCCATGTCTGCCAACTCCGCTATAAGTCTAATACTTCTAGACATACTCAGATAAGCACCCCAGTCACCAACCAGAGAAGCCTGCCAACAACAACCCCACACCTACAGTTCTTCCTTTCCCATGCTGCTGAGATCTCCAGTGATAGGACGCAATTGGCACGCAAGGCCATGTCTCGCAGCTGCTCTGAGGACACCAAAGTTAGGCTTGGCTGGACATGGTGGCACACACCTTTAATCCTAGCACTTGGGAGTCGGGGGCAAGCATGTTTTTATGAGTTCAAGGGCAGCCTGGTCAACATAGTAAGTTCCAGAATATCTAGGGATACAGTCTCAATATGAACAAAAAGAGTGAGGCTCAAGGATTAGGAGGTCATGCATATAACGGAGTCCACATGACCCTGTGTGGTCTGAAAGTCACTGTTTTCAATACCACTACCAAAGTAAAGACGGCCCTAAGCTCCACCTCCCCCCAAACAAAGTTTTAATTATGACAAGCAGGAATTTGATGCATACCAACAGAAAGCAAAATCTTACTAGAATGCTCATGCAGTCACTACCTATGCTAAAGAGTGGCTTAACAAATCACAAAGTAAGCTTTGAAAGCTGTGCTGTTTCCCATCCAGGGGAGAACTGATTTCCCATCTACCAAGGGCTTGCACTCCTGGCACTGTTAGTTCTCTGATGCAATTGTTGGTTGGCTGTCTCCAGGAACAAACACAGCCACTAGGCAAAGTCCAATGTATACTTTGGACTTGGATGGCAAAGGAAACAAACCCATAAATGTTTTAGCATAGGGTTAGGAAGGGGTCAGCAGTAATTTTTCCAAGTCCCCCAAAACATTGATCAAACTCCCCTTGATATGCTAGGGATTCTGGAGCTCTTGTTGAAAACCCTAAATGAGCCAATGTTTAGGGGTTTGTTTGTTTCTTACAGTGTTGGAGACGGAGCCCTGGGCTTTGGACATGCTTCGCAGACACTATACCACTGAAATTGCTCCCCAACTCATATAACACACGTATGTAAAAACCAGTCTTTTCTCTTACGCGGTCCTGCCCTCGGTGTCATGCTTGGTGGCACTGGTCCCCTTCTTGCCCAGCAGTGAGGCCACCTTCTCAGCATCTCCATTCTCCACAGCCTGCAGCAGGCGATCATCATTCTTGTTCCACTCATTGGTCTGTGGAGCAAAAGGTTGAGGAAGAGGGGTGAGTGACTTCAGCCACATCGCTGTCAAACCAAGCCCTACTCCCAACCAGCAGCTCCACAAACGCCTTCAGCTTCACCGTGGGAACACCCCCAGAAGGCTGGTTTCTCCAAAGAAAGCACCAACTGCTTAATGAACTACCAGGCCTCGGCAAACTCTGAGGTACGGTCACTCCCTTCAGCTACCCTTCAGAAGGTGAAGCAATGTGGAAGACAGGCCAGTTTACTCATTAGCTAACTGCTTGCTAACCTTGACAGCTGGGGCCTGAGAATGCGGGCCTTTGACCTAGTGCCCAGTTCACCTGAGAGCACTGCGCTAACCAAACCAAACCGGCAAGCAGGTCGAATTTACCAAGGGTTTAAACACAGGCTATTCCTTCTGGACTGTTTACCAGGCCTTGATTCTCTGAGCTGTCTGCAGGTTTTAAGTAGCTGTCCAGTCTGCCAACTCAATGAAGTATCGCTCAGGACAGAAGTTGTCTCTGCTCAAGTTACTACAGGCCAAACAGTCAGTGCCACCGAGGGACTGAATTCTTAAAACTCTGAGGAACTGCTAGTGAGTGCCATATGAAATTGCACAGCTCTGTATGATTACCTCAAATTGGATTTTTATCAGTCTGTCTGGGCCACCGTCCTTCCTCCACGTTCCTACCCCAACAGTGTACTCAAAAATTTAGGCATTATCTTGACGACAAACCAAGCGTCCCATTGAAGGGAAGACAGATGTGCACGGCCAGTGCACCAGCTCTTATTACCAGTCTAAGAAGTGCTACTTAACTGTAGCACACATGAAGAAACAGATCATAGGTGATGTCCCCCAGAGTGTGCTTTAGAAACAAACAAAATAAAGCCTTGCTGAAGTATATTAGGGCCAATGATCTCTGGTTACACTTCCCCGAAAGGGAATAAATAGATTGGTCGCCTGTAAAATCCACCCCTCATGTGCTAAAACGACTAAATTGAGACTGGATTGGGCCTATCAGAAGAATGTGAAATCTTAGTGGATGAAACTGAAAGCGTTTAAGCTAGGCGAGGCCACATGAGAGGCTTTTCTGCCTACTGCCACTAAGGCACTCCACTCTTCAGAGAAAAATCCCATGATGAGGGGGGTCCCTAAATGAGTTCCAGGTGATTCTCTGGAGAGGCCTCGCTAAGGAAGGGCTCCCTCCTATGCAGCCTGGCGGGCAACAACACTTGCCTGAGGTCTGGACTGACTCTGAATCAGGCTGCAGGACCTGAGCCTCTCTAGGCAGATGAAGCCAAGAGAAGCTGGCGTCTCCTATGTAGATGCTCAGTAACCGGCATCGCCATTCAGTGTGTAAGTGCTGCCCAATGGCTCATGATGGGTAGGGGGACAAGAATAGGTGCTCATTCATAGCAGGGACCTTCAGGGTTTGAATGGAGGAAGACTTCAGAACAAATTGAGAAAGGGAGAGCTGGAAATGTGACCTCTACTTTCTTCTAAACTTTGTCTTCCTCAGACACCTCTCCACACACTGCCACCTGATATATTATCTCTTGAGTCTGGCACAACATGGGGGCATGATCGAGAAGCATTCTGATGCCACCTCTCTTAGGCATCTAGAAGCAAATTCCTCTTCCCTACCCTTATCTCTGTGTCCCCTAACCCTTCACCAAGAGGCACAACATTGAAATCAAGCACCAGAAGAAACCTTAAAAGTTTTCAATCTACAGTCAAAAGATGGGATCAGCTGGATAAAAAGATGAAAAGGGACGTTCTTTCCTGACAATCGAGGGTCATTTGCACTTCCGAATCAAGAAAGGTTTTCAGAGACCACCATGCATGGAGAATGTCTCTTCCTCAACTCTTCTGTGAAAATCCTCTCCTCTGACAAGCCTTAAGACAGGCCTCACACTGGTCACTTTAAGAGTTTTTGGCTCAGTTTGGGGTTAAGCTAACATATTAAAAGCAAAACAAAAATGATACCACCAGGTGCTCAGGTTTAATAAGACTGAGCGCCTTATGAAACATCTGGCTCGCATAAACACATGCCCACCGGGCAGTGAGAGCAAGTATTTTTTATTAGAGAGTCACAATAAAACAATGGAAGCTGTGGCGTAGAACTCTGCCATCCACCACCTACACACAGGACAACGTCTAAAGCTGACAGGCCCTGGAGGAGCCCAGGGCCTTCCTGGTGACCTCTCTGCTACTCTGCTCTGCTGTGTCCTTGGGGGCCACCTACTCAGCTCCACTGAAGCCTACTGTCTAGACGAGATGAAATATGGCATCCTGGCTTTTGCTCGAGGGTTCTGGTTTGTTCGTTTTAGCCCAAACCTCAGTTCCCTGAAGGCAGTGAACTGCAGCTTTTCTCTCTTACATCCCCAGTGCCTGGAGAATGCGCAGTATGTGCTCCCTCTTGACTAATCTAAATCTCTCTTGACTTAGCAAATATTTGCACTGTCATAATAAAATTCATTTTCTTTTAAACAATTAAATCATGTTTCAGTCTTTTAAAAATACATTTACAGGCTAAATGAGTCCAACTTCCTTAGCTCTTCCACACACACAAAAGCCAGTTTTCCACGATTTTTAAGCACAGATACTTTCCGCAAATTTCTTCATGACTAAGATGCCAAACCTCATAAATTCAACCGGGGTGAGCCTGTCTCTCCCTCACAAGAACCACACAGATGGCGGGTGAGTGTGCAGACTCTCAGTCTCATTCTAAAGATTCTGACCCAGTGGTTTGAGATGATTCCCAGGAGTCTCTTAGGTCCAGCAACTATTCTCACTGATCCCATTCAGGGACATTCAGAATCTCTGCCAAGGCTGGCTAGGAAATTTATGTAAACCAATTCTGTCCTCCACAAGGCCTTAATAAGAATAGGATGGGGAAAAAGAGAAAGAAATTCTCTGTTCCAACACTACTCAGCAAACATTAGGCCTTCGCTCAGGGATGCATGTTCAATGTGTCCATAAGATCTTTGCAGGGTTAACAGCCCCCCTTAGAAGAGACCAAATTCACAAATGACATAAGTAGATGACAGTACAGTCAAAGACGGGGAGTCTGCAAGGAAACCAAATGAACACAACAGGGTTCAAGAGCACAGACGATTACTAGAAACAAATGATCAGAGAACAAGACTGGCCTGCAAAGCCCCACTTAGTATGGCTGTATGCATACAAAGAAAAATCCAGAAGAAACTGAACTATACCGTGTAGAAGTGAATACAATAAAACCAAGGACAAGGCTGTAGTAAAAGCCAGGATGTAAGTTAGGAGTTGGGGGGCTATAGCTGGTCAGAAAGGGACGCATGGGCCTACACAGCGGCCCTGGTCAGTTTTGCAATCTGGTTAGTGGCGCCATAGACACTCACTTGGTTAAGTATCTGCTAAACCATATATTGATGTATGTTTTCTCTAGGTAATTAATAAATCATGTTTCTCCTCTCTCTTCCCTCCCCCATATATAGAACGAAAACATCGTTGGGGTCTGCTTCTGGCTAAGCTGACATTGGGTCAAGGGTGAACGGATGGACACACTCCTACCTGTTTACCATACCATTTATTGAAGACAAGTCTGTTCCTAAAACCTGGTTCTTAATCATCTGGAAAATTCATAAACCTACTTGGTGATGAAGCTGCTGTTAGATTCATGTACACACACACAAAACATGCATGTAGTTTCAAAGGGTCTCACTGAGCTGCCCTGGCTGGCCTTGAACTTGATCTGTAGCCCAGGGCAGCCTTAACCTTGGGTTGGCTCCTCCCCCAGTCTATGGACTGGCTGGGACACAGGGTTTATACCATCAAACTGAGCTTATTATTCTTGAACTAGACAATCTGTCCCATTCCCGTCTAACTAACACTCCACGAATCTTTTAACATCCACAATAAACAACGACTTCTACAGCTACAACCTGACAGTGCATTATGAATATAGAGGCAGGTAACACTTTAATGCAAAATTTCTACTATGTTCCTTAGAAATCACATTTTAAAGGACCCTAGAGAAAACTTTCTGGACAGGAAATTATTTTATTGAATGCAGCTTCACTATTCCAGGAGAGTGTTCAAACAGACATTATTTCAACAGAGCAGGAGGCCACATTTGCAAGTTCAGGAAGCCATATGTTACACTCCAGAGACATGTGTAATGTGTCAGCTATGAAGAGCTGCCTGTGGGAAAGGCAGACCTCACCCTCAACGCGGGCTCCCGACATTCCTGCTAATATATCATAAGTGAAATTTTCAGTGGCTAGCCAGTACGTCTCCCAGCTATCAAATCACTTCCAAATGACACCTACTTGCTCACTACTCTTCCCTTGAAGCTTGGCCCCTGAAAGCCCTGACTGTCTCCATTCAGGGGAGCAAATGGCATGTCATGGTGATGAATGCTGGGGCTTTGGCAACTCGCAACATCTGCCCTTGGTCGGACATGGCATCATCTTCTTGTATTTTGGTTTAATCGTGGAAAACTAAAAAAAAAAAACAGTGGAAATTCAGTGGTCACAGACATCTGGCCAATGGGCAGGCTTGAGTTTTGAAACAGATCAGTCCAATCCAAGCAAAGTAGTCCAGTGGCACAGAAGAAATCCGGGAAGAAAAAAGCTTCTTGGAGTCATTAAGAAAGATCCTAAAGCCCAAACCACTGCAAACTGAAATAGCACTTGGTGTATGGAGCAGCCATCAGGGAGAATCTATTTGAGAGATTATGTTTAGCAATGTTTTATTTTTTCCTCTAGTTTATGGAGAAGAATGGACTGTTTTGCCAATACAACCAGCAAGGCAAAGGTAGAAGGCAAATTGTATTTGTACTAGGAATGTTTCAGATTCATGCTACACAGACAAAAAAAATTTAAAAAAAGCCTGTACTCCAAAACTTTAAAGGGGGACAATAAACAGGCAAGCTTCATGGCCCTAACTATCTTTCTCTGTCACTGTAACAGCCAGTAGTTAATAATGTCTACCTACTAGATGTAAAGTAATGAAGAGGCTACAGATGTTTGTTACACAGAAAAGAGACAAGCTCTATTTATTCATTCATTCAACAAGTATTTATTTAGCTCCTTTTACATGAGCACCATACCATTTACTCACTGTCTATAAAACTGCAAAGATAAATTATAACATTTCCAGGAGTATGCCAACAATATAAGCTAGTGTCACCTAAAGTGAGTGAAACAGAGAGCCAACCCCATTGAAAGGACTCTCAGCTGGGCAAGTACATTTTTGTACCAGATCATGAACCAGACTGTGCAGTGAGTGATACTCAGGTCAATGGAGAGGAGTCATGGGTGAAGGATGCAGATGCATTCGGCAAATGAAGTAGACATGGCTGAAGGATGCAGATGCATTTGGCAGATGGTGTGGGCATGGGTGAGGGATGCAGATGCAATCGGCAGATGGTGTGGGCATGGGTGAAGGATGCAGACGCATTCGGCAGATGGTGTGGGCATGGGTGAAGGATGCAGACGCATTCGGCAGATGGTGTGGGCATGGGTGAAGGATGCAGACGCATTCGGCAGATGGTGTGGGCATGGGTGAGGGATGCAGATGCATTTGGCAGATGGTGTGGGCATGGGTGAAGGATGCAGATGCATTTGGCAGATGGTGTAGACAGGAGTTGATTCAAGGAAAACCTTACAAGACTGCTCTCTTTAGCATCCATAGAAAGGCTAGATTACTAGCGCCTCATGACATAAACATCTGACTTTTCTCCTACTGCAGGAAGGCCAGCATTTCACACGTGTTCAGCGACTCTGGAGCAGCAGCTGCTTAAAGATGAGTTTTGCCCTCACTACATTTTATCTTAGATTATGCACACATCTGGGGTCAAACTTTGGCTGCTGCTCACCCCCAAATTGTCATCCTCCATTTACTGAGCTATGTTGTGATTCCTGAGGCCCTTCCATATTAATACTGTAACTATGTTATGGACATAGGATAACTATAAACACCTCCTTCCAAGATCAGGCAGGCCATTCTGCCAACAGACTGCAACATACCACTCTTACTGCTGCTCAGGGAGGCATTACTTCCTGGGTGTGGGTCCTGGACTGTGTAAAAATCGAGAAAAGGAGCCAAGACTGCAAACATGCATGGATTCACTCTCCACTCTTGACTGTGGAAATGACTGCTTCGAGTTCCCAACTCCGCCAATACCTGGAAACAGTGTACCCATGCCTGAACTAGGGGCCACGAAAACCCTCTCCCCTAAGTTATTTTGTCACTGTAGTGCACCACAGCAACAGATGTTACTGAGTAGCTTTTCTTCTTCCTTCTGCATCACAAGCCACTGTGGATGAACCCCTTCTCTCTCTGCTCCTTTGTCTTAGGCAGCAATTATAGTCACATTATCTATTATCCTACCATAATCCATCCTCTGACTATGCTGACCAGTGTTAAAACATAACATTTAAATATATTAGGGACTGTAGCACAGTGCAAAAGTGCTTGCCTGAAACTTGGTTTTGATCCCAATAAAAATAGATAGATAGATAGATAGATAGATAGATAGGTAGGTAGGTAGGTAGGTAG